>WAAF01016144.1:41650-169393 GCA_013400475.1 Tricholaema leucomelas
CAGGTGCAGGACCTTACACTTGGCCTTGTTAAACGTCATGAGGTTGGCCTGGGCCCACCTCTCCAGCCTGTCCAGGTCCCTCTGGATGGCATCCCTGCCCTCCAGCAAGTCAACTGTGCCACACAGCTTGGTGTCATCTGCAAACTTGCTGAGGGTGCACTCAATTCCTCTTTGTGAGGCTTACTGCAAAACTAGCTGTTATTTAAGCACCGGGGCAGTATATTTAGCAATGGGCAGGTCCTTATGAAAGAAGTAAGGTTACCGTGAAGAAGTAAGTGTTACACATATGTGGACAACAGCTGGAACCAAACTATATATTTTAGAATAATTTATGTTTGTTGTGCCTTCTCTGATGCAGTAAATCCAGTGGGTGGGCCTTACAGTAATAATACAGTACAACAGCAAATTGTTCTTACTTTGACAACAGAGAGCATTCCCTCATTAGTCTGAGGATTGGTATGGATTTCAAAACTCTGCCCTGGATTTCCATTAATAATGGTGTAGACAGCTCTCCATGCTCCAGTTGCTGGGTCATCTCGGTCACCAACAGTTAAGTTTACTATTACACCTGTGACTCCTTCTTTTACTGTGGCTTGAAACTAGGAAAAAACACAAAGGAAATGGTTACTATTTTCAATTAATGACCACACGTGAAACTTCCAAGCAAGCATTAATTATTTACCACAACAGGAGAAAGATGTAATCACTGACTGAAACTGAACGTTATAGACTCTAAATTCTCACTCATGAAACATAAGGTAACACATTACAGCTGCTCTCCACTTAATACATGGCAGATAAGCAGCAATGTGATAGGCATCAAGCTTTGGAAGATTCTGATCACAAGAAGACAGTTCATCTCATATTGCTGAAAAGTGAATCCTGATAATAAACACAGTGATACGTAAGTGTATATGTTATCAGAGAAGAAACAATGCTTTTATCTGTGCAGAAAAGGAAGGTGGCTAATGTATCCCATTCTTGCCTTTGAATGTGATATTATTTACAAACAATCCAGTCTTGTATTTCAGAGTATTGTTTCTAGAATCCATATTAAATTTTCACTATACTTTCATCAATACATAAAGCATTTGTCACAAGATGTTCCCATACCTGTTTTTTGGAGAGTTTACTCTAAAAGATTCTAAAAGAATTGGTCCTGCATCACTTTGCATAACTACAAGTCACTGTTACTTTCTTCTTCCAGTAGAAGAATTTTTTTTGACCTTGTGAAGTTTGTTGCACCGCTGTACTATTAAGCTACCCAAGCTCTATGAGAAAATTCTAATTTACTATCCAGACAGTGCACAATATCATTCTTATTTATGTAGGAATAACATTAAGCAAGCCATTGGAAAAGCTTGTAAGGGTCAGACTTAATAATACTCCTCACCTTTCAAGTACTTGAGGCTGACGTACTAAAAGCACTGTATATAAGAGTGATAAGATAATACCTGCTTTATAGGTGGATAAACCAGAATGATAACATACCTAATCCTGAGAAGTGCTGAACATCAGCAGTGCTATTATAGATCATTAGAAAATCTTAGCATTTCTATGGATTAAGCCTTCAAAAGTCCAAAATTACAAACTTTAATGACACAAATGGGCTTTGCTGTACGTGCACTGCTTAAAAGCTACATTGTCAGTGGCAGTAAATCACTCAAGTGGCTTCATGACCTAAGCAGACTAAATATCTTTGTCCTATAGACTATATGAAGTTATAGCACTCCAGAAGATTTTGTGAGAGTGTTGAACTCAGAAAAAGGCATTTTATATATATATATATATATATATGTGTGTGTGTGTGTGTGTGTATTTCACAATCTGGACAAATAGTAGGTAAAATGCATTTTCTCATAGTAAAACACAGAGGAGACAACTATGTCTTTTCCTGAGCTCAGTTATCTTTGATTTAATTTTTTCAAATAGATTTTAATTATATTTCCAACCCCTTTTCCAGTTTCTGAGTGTATGCATTCAGTTCAAGCTTTCCAGCCTCAAACTTGATTTTTTAAAAGGGTGACATTAAAGATTGGCTATTTCTGACTTCCTTGGTATATTTAAAGGTTCTTTTGATTTTGATAGTTAAAAACTAACAGGTTGTGATTGAGCTTTGTTTCAGACAGATTATTAAGCTCATTTGCAGTTTAATTAACTCTAAATGAATAACATAAGAATATTTTCACTTGCTTTTAAACAAATCAAGAGAAAAGCTCTATTAAGAATCTTGAAAATAATAGAGGAATAATTACTGAGATTGTACTCGTTCCTGCTCAGCACAGTGCTGTCGCTGGAAAGCACACTTGGACACCTCTTATTCTAATTGAAAATAAGTGGTTAGATTGGTTGATATTTTTCTATTATTTCTTATTGTCTCAGCTTCACCATGTAGAAAATGAGACATCAGAATCATAAGGGCCAGAAACTTTCCCAATATGTTCAGTATTGAACAATTTCTATTTAGCTGTAAGAAGGTGATTAGACTTCCAGAACCTAAGCCTAAAGAATCTAACCTTTAAATATGACTGGGCATCTGCTTCTAATTCATATTGATCCTTCTAAAAAAATCTTTTCCTTAATCCACTAGTGTGATTCAATTAAGTGTTCAATACTCCTTAGATCACCTTGGGAAGAGTAAGACCTATTAGGGCAAAGTATCGAAAGATCTGGCTATTTTATTCAGCCCCACAGTCATGAAGCCAGTGAGATAAATGTACTGTACAGTGGCTCCCTTCACTCCCCAACCTGACCATTATTTCCTGTAACCCCACTCTAGTGGCAGTTGTAATGGATGTGAGTGATCATGTAGGTTCAGGGTAAACTGATTAAAAAGCAATAGTCAAGGGCTAATTTGAGCGATACACCCACCAAACCACAGCTGGTCCATTTCTAGCTCAAGCCAAATTTAGAAGGAACATCTGTAGTCAATATGTAAATATGGCTAGAAGACACCTATTTTACCTTATAAATAGTGGATGACAGTACAAGGCTCACTGAGCTCACCTGCATGACCATGGGCTGCACACCAGGATTCTCCCCTGAGTAGGGATGTCTCTCAAGGTTACTTCTCAAGGCTGAGAGAATCCTTATCATGTGACATAGTTAGCAAGTGAATTAGGAATACGTGTGAAACTTTGAAGTCTTGGCTAGGTGATACAAAGGACGAATTGTGCACATACAGTTCTTTAGACATAAACTGTTAACTAAGTCTGGGACTAAGTCTGGATCTAGTCACACTCAAACTCCCCTCTGAGGAGAACACAAAGAGCTTCCTTCCAAACCTCATGACTCAGCAGGAGGGTCTCCTTGACAGTGCTGTTTGACTCTGTCCTCTATGCAGTAAATACTCAAATGCACTGTGCCATCGGATTTTATTAATCACTGTCTTGTTTACTGCTGAAATTTGTTAACTCACTGTCTTCCATCAATAAACATATTGCTGCTTCTCTCTTACAAGTGAAGTGCATGACTCCATGAGAGACATGCTTACCCCACCAGTGCCAGACTATGATGGAAAAGGATGCAATGATGTGCCAGATAGTTAAAAAAACCCCAATGAATATCAGTTTAAGGATAACTAATTCAAGGACATTGCAGCTGGGGTTGGGTTTCTTCTGCATTCCTGGTAAGTTCTTCTTTAGGAAGTATTATTATTATTAGGAAGAATTCTCAGTAGCTTCAACTACAGTGAGTTAGTAGTGCAGAAAAGGCACACAGACTTGCTGGGGCTGTAAAACTGCAGATCAAGGAACTGACATCTACTTGTAAAGGCCATGCCAAGACAAATAGTTTGAAATGTAGGGGTACACTCAGGCCCAGATTTCTTTGCATTTTAGAAATGGCCATATAAATACAGAGGGTATTGGAAGCTGTCTGAAACATTAGACTAAAATCTGTTCAAGACGGATGAAAAAGCAGAATGATCAAATCACAGTTGTCGTCACATGGATCTACTCTGAATTTATAACATAAAACCTGTAATATATCACAGATTTGTGACTGCAAAGGACAAATTTAGTGTATATTATCTAGAAAGTGAATTCTTTTCTACCTGCCCAGACACTTTTTAGCAAAGAATAGGCTTCCTAGTATTTAGAAAAAGTTTACATTTGTACTGGGTCCCTTTCAAAAACAAAAATATGGGAATTAAAAAAACAGGAATTAGATTTTGAAACAGAGGAAAGATAACTACAGGTCCACCCTATTTCAAAATGAAAGGTTTACATTCTCAAAACACAGTGCTTAACTGGGAGAATCTGATCCAGTGCTCTAAAATAAAACCCCATAGTGGCTAACACATATAATTGGATCACAAGTTAATGGATTTTTCTCTTTTTAAATATCTGCACATCCCCTAAGCACCACTATAAATTACGAATAAAATGGATGAGTTCAGTACTTTATTTAAACTGCAATCATCTGGACTCATATTAAAAATGATAACTTAGAAGGCAAATACCCTGGTCCAGAGCTGCATTTGGCTGTGTTCAGCTACCCCTATTGAGCATTCAAATATGCAAAGTTAACTTGCTCTGTGGATTGATAAGGCATATTCTCATCTATGGTGTTTATCATGCATACAGCCTAGATATTGTAGTAATTCTGTCGTAGAGTTTTATAAACACAGGGGGGGAAATAACCCTATTTCTGCATCCAACAGCTTATGAAAAAGTAGACAAAGAGACTGAGAGCATCTTAGAAGGAAACAGCAAGTGACTGTAGTAAGCAGTCTATGACCAGTCATCAGGTTTTTGTAGACAAGTGAGACTTTTAACAAGGAACTGAAAGACAGCAGGGAAATATAGTGATGGATGTAGATGAAGTGTTCCTCTAGGAGTTCCAGGGTAGCTTGTGAAGATGTACAAACAGACTTGAAAGTGTAATGAGCAAGCAATACTTGCTGTCACAATGGACTGATAGGAAGTAGATTATAACCACTGGACATGCTTGTGGGAGATCAAAAAGATAGTTCCATTATGCATGGAGGTTTCTCAGATTGAAAGCAAGCAGCCTATTTGTCTTGCAACAAAGGAGTCAGTAAAAAGCTGGCTGGGGGATAAGCATCATTCAAAACAACAGTGTGAGAAGACAGCCTGTGTGACAGTACCCAGGATAATTCTGAGCAGAATCTCAGTTCAGAAGTCAACTCTACTCCTTCCCTCTCTGGATCTTGCAAGCTTACTCCAAACTGTACGCAAAGCTTGAGAAGATAAAATGAGAAATTATGGTTCCAAACTGTCAGGAACTTTATCCTACTGAGTACAGGAAATTCAAGATGGCAGGTATCTACTGAGAATATTCAGACCTGCATGGAAATCTAGCTAAATGGAGAAGCAGGGAAACTAATTGAATCACAGCTGAATTTTAGTAGCTGTTTCCTGGAGGAGCCAAAGTGTAACAGAACACTACACCAAATCCTCCTCCACACTGAGCTTTATGGTGAACTGGTGGGACATTGCAGTGACAACTCTCACTGAACAGCAAAACGGCTCTGTGTGGTCTCAAGGAAGCCTAGTCTTGTTGGATGGCTGCTACAGGGCAGATACATGAAAAGATCGCCTTATGAAGTGTTAGCATCCAGGAATCCAGACACTAACACCATCTTATCCTCAAACAAAATGAAAATGGCACCTAACAAGTAAGAAAATTTGGTTCTTACTTGTCAGTTTCTGTAGCAAGGGAAAATTTATGTACTGGCTTCTCAGAGCACAGTGGAACAAGTGAAGTTAACTGCATAGGAATCATCCAAATGACTGCTGTCCAGCAACAGTATGAACACTCAGTAATAACCTCGATACCTTTCGGAAGCTATTGAGAAGCTGTCTGAGTGGGGTACCAATAACCCCAAACTAAAGAGCTACCACAAGCAGCAAATGCAATGCAAGATAAACATGTCTGGAGTTGGTGATCACTACTCTATGGCTCATTAAGATTCTGCATGCTGTGATTCCCAGTCAAGAACAAACAAATTAAAACTGCATGTCAGTTTGCATTTATCAGGGCATATTCCAGCTGAAGGTATTCTGTGCTATTACGCTGTGTTTGCTTCCTCATCTATATATCATAAAAGATAAAAAATAATGGGATATATTAATTAATATTTCTATTAGCGATTCCCCAGGGAAGTTTTTTATTGTGTTTGTCCTCCTCCACCAAAGTCCACTGCTCTTGCAGACGCATTTTGTCTATCTATGTTCTTGAAAATACGAAAACAAGCTTGGGCTATCTTCTTCCTCTTTGTCAGTGTCCTTTACTTTGATGCTGTCACTCAGTATGTGTGCACCTGAGTGGCCAATGTTTGTTAAGGAAACAATTTTCCATAACTCTGTATCTGGAATATCTCCAAGAACAAATACATTTTCAGAGAGATCACAAAAGTTTGCATTTCCAATGAATCAGGAATGAGAATCTCACATGAATCACAAATGAGAGTCGTGGATATTTCTTGTGGAATTCACTGGGACACAATGCCCAGCTTGACAGCTAACAACAACCATGTGATCTGGTGCTGAGAGCTGACCAGAATTCACAAACTGGGAAGGTGAATTACTGGGTTCAAACACTTGATATAACATATATGCATTGCAGAATTCTTCAGTCACCTTTCATCTCAGCACAATGACCAAATGTCCTGGCCTGCTGGTGATGGCCTCTGGTGGACTGACAAAGAAAGGACCTAACCAACTGTGATTTGCACCGAACTCTTCACGTGTGCAGTTTAATTGCCAATCTCCTGGACAGGGCAGATTGAAATTTGGCTTTACATTCTCCCTAATCTCATCTACAGATTTTGATGGTATTTCCCTCCTTAAAACCATGCATAGGTTTTACTAAATGATCACTAATATCTGTTGCATTTTGTTGCACTGATAGATGTGTTGATATAATGGATGAAGTTGATGTAAACTGTACACAGAACAACACACAAAGCACTCTGGAAGCCATTTAGATGTTACTCTATGTAAACATATCAATGCATTGTTGTAGTATGACAATGTTTTGAAGGTGTGAACTAGATGCAAAACACAAATTAAAGCTAGGAGTCATCTAAACTGTCATTTGTCATTGTTTTACTGTCATAATGCTGCTTGCAGGCACTATATAATTTTTTTAACTTAAAATGCTTCTTTCAGTTCATTCTACCTTTTTCCTAAATACATAATATTCTTCAGTCTCCAGCCTGAATTCAACACCAGCTTGGCAAAAGTACTTCCTGATATCTGAAATGGACCATAATAATTTTGGATGCATTTTCACTTTTTACTTTTGAAAGATTTTTGCAGGCTATGCATTATAAATGCCTTGTGATCTTCCAAGGCACACACCAGTTACAGTACACAATAAAAATACTGCTCAATAATGAAAGACCAAGTGGATACTTTTGTCCACTCCATGCTGCAGTCTGCAACAACAGCAACAAATAGTTAGGTAAATAGAAGGCCAAAGATTAAACCTGACCCTGTAACATGGTTACAGTTTCTGAATTTCTATAAATATTTGAGTTTTTATTGAAAAACATCAAGATGCTTAGTATCACTTATATTAATCATTAATGAGCCAAAAAAATGCAAGTTTCAACATGACTTTATCTTATTTTACTGAGCAATATGCTTGAAAAAAATGCTGCTAAGGAATAACAGTAATGTACCAAAGAAAGAAACAAGAAGGTATTAATCAGGATGTTTCTGCATGGTCTGGATACAAGTCCCTCTGTGAGCAGTTTTCCGGTATGATGAGGCCAAACTGTTCCTGGCCTTCAGTGGGAATACTTGAAGTGCTCTTTAGGTATTAGGGTTCATGACTGACTAGAGCAGGGACAGAATGCAAAAATAACAGGGTAAAATGGGTAAATGGATGAATGCATGGATAAACTGCTGAGTGCTGAGTTGCCTGTACAGTTGCCAGAGTCACAATGCAAAGAGTCCTTCCTTCCCTCTTGCAGACATCATAAAGCTTAGAAAGGATCTAGAGAGTAAGATCCTTGTAAGATTCATGAGTGAATTTAAAGAACTTTCTTTTCTGCTTGCTTCCCACAGCAGTGCTGAAACCGCATTCAGAGTTGTTGTTGCACTCCTAGACTCATTTATGTGCTTACAGAAGACCAAAAAGCCATTCAGGGACTGCAAATAAGTGATGGTGAAGGATGCTTGAAAATAGTAATTTTTTGGGAGTTGTTTCAGAGACTTTTGTTTACACTAGACTCAGTCCAGCCCAGCTCATGGCCTCAAGTGAAGGCAAAAAGATAACTAACATGTATTAATCATATGCTGAATGCCTGCTTCGAAGCCTGTTACCTCCAGGGTATATATCACAAGTAGTACATTTGTCTGAAGATTCAGAAGGAAGCCAAACATGCTCTCTTTGTTTCTAGAATATATGAATAATTTTAAAGGAATCATTTGTTTTTCCCACTCTTCCACCTATAAATGCAAGGTGCATTCAATTATCTCTAAAATAAATTCAGCACCCACAAATACATGGGACACTTCTTGAATGAAGGTCAGAATATGGTTAAAAACCAGATACTTTCTCCAGGTGGACAGAGGACAATGAAAGGTCACTCTAATATTTACTCCACCAAAAATATTTTTGACAAAATATCAAAGACATAATGACATTATTTCTTATCTATCACAGTGCTTTCCCCCAGGTAGAACAAACCTTATGTTTAAAACAGTAGCATCAGAGAAAATGGTCTGACCAAGCCTGAAAGAGCAGACTACACCTATTCACCTGTAACAGCATCAGTGTTGCCTAGGGACTGGGGAGATATCTGCTTTTCACATTTATGAGACCACTTGAGCTGTATTCAGCCAACCCAGCTACGTATTATTTCTTCCTCAGTGCACTTTTCATCAAGAGCAGTGTTAAGCCTATCTTCTTTCTAAGATGCTGGATGTCTTCTTTAAATAGAATGAACTTTAAATAGGATAGACTTAGTTGAATTTTTCTTTCTTTTTCATCCACTGCATTTTAGGAGCAGAAAGGTTTTACAGACTTTTCCTCTCATCAATCCACACAGTTCCTCTTTCATTTTTAGTGCAGATTTTTTCATACCCAAGTCAAGTTTCCTGAGGCTGAAAATTAACATTTGAGCATATATGGCTGAGCTTATAGATACTATACCTGTTAGAAAAAAAAGTATGAAAGCCACTTACTCATACAACAAGGAATTTATGTGGCTTCTCCTGTACCACTAAGATGGCTTCACACGACAGTCTCAGTAACAGGTGGGATGCATTTGGGCCAGAGGTCAGAACCGTAAGCAACAAATTCCTTTCACTGTTTCCCAGACTGTCACTTTTTTTTTTTGGGGGGGGAGGGAGTCGGGAATGGATTAAAAAATGAGATTCTCTTTAATTGTTTAAGTTGCTACCCATATCATTTGGATGTCCTAACAGAAGGTCAGATGAATTCACTCCTCTCTGAACACTGAAGTGGTAAATAAAAGGGGAACTTAATCACAAAAGAAAGATTGTTTTGATAACATGAATTGTAACATGCATGTAAGAGACACATTAATTTGTAAAAAGCTTGGCAGATTTAAAGGAGAAACTACTGCAATAGCTTTAGTCTCTGCTTGGGTACGAATGAATGCGTTGTAACCTCTGTACTGATGGGGAGGAAGGTGGGCAGAGTCACGAGCCTCAGGAGATGAGAGCTACTGATGACTTTTAAATTATTGTCCTGCTTACATTCAGAAGGTAAAGAAGCAATTTTGAGATTTCTCCTTAGGAAGGTAAATTCCAAGATATATTTTCATACATGTATGAAAACAGTATTTTAGTGCTATACAAAAGAAAATTAGTGGAGCAGTTAAAAAACCCAAACCAACAAACAACAACAACAAAAAACCCACAACAAAACCCCAAACATTTCCTAGAGATAACTGCGGAAACATCTTGTTCATCTTTGTAATTTCTGTTACAGTTATGAATGAATGTCCATGAAGTCCTAATTTCATGAGTTATTTTTATTAACACAATTATGTTCACTTTCCTATCCTGTTATTTGAGAACTTAGCAACAAATAAAGTGTTGCTTGAACAACAAACACGCCCTTTGAAGTGACAAGCGTTACAACTGTGCACAGAGTTGATGAAATGATAAAATGGCAAGAAATCCATTCTGACAAGCAAAAGCTTCAGACATGGCTTGGTTGGGAAAAATTTCAATTAAAAAGCCTTTTAAGATAATGCTCTTATTAGGAAATAAATAACTAACATGGTGTAACCTGGTCTTGGTTGTGACTTTTCTGTGTGTTTCTTCTGCCTTGTATGAACACCAAACAGAAGATGCATTCTATTTTAATTTGTATGTTTTGCTTTCACATAGTATAATTTGAATGAATTTTGTAATGCTGTTGGCTGTTTTAAAATTTTGATGGCCTCCAGTGACTCAGAATCAATGGTGACAACTTGAAGCTGAGCACTATTTTCTGAACAAGCACTAAACCTAGATTTAAGAAACCTAGGCAGTAAGTATATTATTTATTCTTTGGCAATTAGCTGAAAGGGTTATTTGTTCTCTGCTTAAAACTATGATGACTACCTCTCAACTGTTTACAAATAAGGAAATAATAAATTAGCTTATGAAGGTCTTATATGTAGACACCAACTTCACAGCAACTGTCACAATGTTTTGGAACTCAGTCAGTTCAAGATCAGGTTTAAAATGCAGGTTACATACAATTTGACTCTTAGATAGTAGATGGAACTGACTCACAATACAACAGCTTTTCCATTAAGTTTGCACTGCCTAAAGAATTCATAGATTAAAAGAGGGCTTTTCATTTGCACACTTTTCAGAACATCATGCAAACATTTGTCTTGGTAGCTTAGCATTGCAAAACTGAATTATATCCTTACCAGGTTGATAAACCAACCTGTCTCTGCAGAGGGGTGGAAATGACAATGTAAATGAGACTTCCTCTGTGACAGAATCTTTGGGATCTTTGATAGAAAGAAATATAAGCATCCAAATGATCAGCCTTGATATTTCTGCCCTCAAAGGACACTGCTTCCAAAGAAGAGTTATTCACTGTGCCAGTTTACAGCTGATCACAACCCATGCTGCCAACAACAGACATTTTGACAGTGGTTAAGTTTCTTCACATGGTCTTTGGTGAGCAGCACCCGGCAGCACCATTCAGAGCAACTTGTATCTAGAATATTTTAGCAATGAATTTAATCAATTCCCTAAACTTCTGGCATTTTAGGTTGTGCCAGCTGATGGGGATGAGATGCCCTAGATTTACAAGCTTCTCCAGCTGAGAGCTGTCTGAAGCCAGCCCAGTTTGAAAACTCTTTTCTGGAAGCACATAAGAACTCTCTGTAAGGTTTCACACTGTTCCAGGGGGGAGACAGGAGGTACAGATGGAAGTTTACATGCAGTATTTTCTACAGTGATACAGAATTTGTCTGAATTTTAAAATTAAATCTCTAGCCAGCATTTTGTTTTCTGTGGAAAACTGAATGAGGAAAAGAGAATTTGGGCTGAATGCTCCATATTCCAGTCCATCTGAACACAGAGAGTATTCCAAGTCTGCCAACAAAATGATGAATGAAGTCTACTGCACATAGCTTCTTCTGCTATATAGATATGATTTTTCCCCAAATTATCCAGCCTACATCCTGTTTGCACAACATTCATTGAGCATAAATATCACTGGTTTATCAAAAAGCTATGACAGAAGAGGAATCATTTAGCAGTCATAGGCATAGGGGAAATTCCATGATTAATAATCTCTTTCTTTTTCCGTTTTCTTTCCACAGCAGAAAAGTCTTTATCATATCTTGGACATCCAGGTAAGCACACGTTACCCTGGCAGGGAACAACGAAGTCCTGGGATCTCCCATCCTGCTAATACAGAAAAATTCTTTTCCCAAGATGAAGCAGAAAGAATAATAGAAATAAATGCAATGTAGTTGACTAACTGGAGTGATTGGAGCCTCCCATATAGAACTTTGACGGGAGGTTTCAAACAGCAGTTTGAGAGGAGCTCACTTGCAGCTGAGGTGGCCTGCTTTGAAACCACATGGGATTTAAGGGTATATGGAAACACACAGTGCTGAGCAGTGACTGAAGCACAGAGCAGCAGGTGCCTGCTTTGGCATTACGCAAGTGTAGAAAAGGTGAGGAGACAAGTAAAAGGTATGCTAAACAGATTTATTGCTTTCTGCTTTGAGTATACCCATGGCCTCCATCTCCCACTGCCTAACTCCTTTTGCCAATGTTTATTTCATCTTTCTTGAAAGAATAATATTTGTAATAAAGGAAAATGAAATATTCCTAAGTGCCCATTGTGTGCTTATTTCCTGTCTAGAATGTAACATAGGGAACATTTGGGGCCCTTTCATTTTCTCACCTATACTTTATGGTTGTCCTAACCATGCGTTCACTGCACACACAGCCTTCTTGGACACAAACCCTGCTGCAGCCTCATCTGGATTTGTTTTGCTGTAAATAGGGAAGTATCCATTTGGATATTCAAAGAAGATAAAAAAATGAGCTAAGGATTTTTATATATCCTGATATAGAATTTCCTTTAAGTTATTTGGAGAATGTTAGTGACTACAAATTTGATGACAGTGTTCAGGTTATGTGTCTGAGGACCAAGAATTAGAAGAGAGGTTAAGACAGGCCAAGGCACTTCACTTGTGTTTTGGATAGAAAAATGTTCATGCATACCAAGAGATCTATATACAGTGAATCAAACCTGTCAGACTTATTTTGTGTGGCCTGCAGAGACTACCTGGACAGGAACAGCAAATGTGACCTGTCTCAGTGGCATTCCATGTTAATTGTGCTTGTGAACATCATCACTGTAATAAGTTGATGGAAGTGAGTTTTCCATGCCTAGCACAAATGTGCTCCATAGCCAGTCTGGGTAGAAACAAAAAGTCCAAAGCACCTATGCAGCAATTACTATGCAGATGGCTGTTGCTGGGATGTGCGAAATTCGAAATTCATCTTCTTCATACTGGTCACAGCTAATGCTTTGATATGCTTGGAAATCCTTGAGCACCAGCTTAAGTCCTACAATTCCAAGCAGATCAAATTTCTAATGCAAATAAAGGTAATTCCCAGGAAATACAGGTGATAGATAAGCATTCGGTATTCTCAGTGGTTTATACCAAAAAACCTTTGCTATAGGGTTGAATGCTTATTAAATCAGGATATGTATGAAGAAAGTTAGTTTATTAAGCAACTGTGCTATTCCTCTCTCTTAAGACTGCTTCCCCTTCCTCTATAGCAAATCTATCCAAAATATGCTAATACATCTGCATGAAAATTGCCACACAGAACTCTTCCCAAGGAGAGCAAGCAAGTACACTAGCAATTAATTGGATCCTAACACACATTTCTAGATACAGATTTTTCAACTGAGCTTGCTAGTTCTAGGGGAAATCATTTTAAGGGACAATAAATACCACTTTATTTCTGTACACAGCAGTCTGATATACTGTAAACAGCCACTCTTTCTTCCCTTAGAAGGCAGAAAAAATGCTGTGCTGGCAGGTAGCTTGGAACATATAGTATGTCTTCCTTCTGAGTAAGCTCATAATTAGAGCAGAGACCTAAAGAACGATTTCAGTGGAGCTGTAAACTCCAACAAGAGGGAAAATATCTATCTGAGGTTAGAACCAAATATTTTATAATGTTGTTAATGTTACTTTTGTGTTGATGATGATCATTATATTTATTACTAAACTGTGGGACATGCCAAAGCATTGACACCTGACTTCACTTACCAAAAAGCAATCACTTTCAGATATTCAGCATGGTGATGAATATGTAGATACCTTATTTTTAGCAAATTAAGCCATGTTGTATCAATTTGGTGGACTTTAGGATTTATAATCAAACCCTGATGACATCTGATTAATGCCAGTGTAGGCTTCCCGAATGTTACAATATCCTTGTTCCTTTGGAGCTCAGATCTCAGCAGGCTGATTACCCTCCTGATTATCCTCAGTAACTGGGGTCAGGGGTTAGCTAGCACCACAGAACACATTTAATTCAATCAATCCAGTTAGTGAAGCAGTTGGGGAAAAAATTATTCCAATTGCTGCAACACTGCATTAGAAAATTTGCCCAGGATTCCTCTGCTCTAAGTGATGAGCATTTTTGCTTAATTTCTAATTTAGTATTCTGCTGGGGTTTGCAACTTCAATTACTTGTGATATTTTCACTCATAAAGTCAGGAGTGCTGAGCTTGGAAGGGGAAAAGAAAACCAGAGGAAGCAGAGCTGCTTATGTTAATTTGTATAATAACCTTTTCTCACTGACACACTCACATAGAACTTTCATAGCTCCCCTGTGCTTTTTCTGGTTACACATTAATGGTAATTCAGAAAAGTCATAGAATCATAGAATCAACCAAGTTGGAAGAGACCTGCAAGATCATCCAGTTCAACCTATCACCCAGCCCTGTCCAATCAACTAGACCATGGCACTAAGTGCCTCATCCAGTCTTTTTCTGAACACCTCCAGGGACAGTGACTCCACCACCTCCCTCGACAGCCCATTCCAATGGTAAAACTCTCTCTGTGAAGAACCCCCTCCTAACATCCAACCTAGACCTTTCCTGGCACAGTCCTCTTGGTTCTCCCCATTTCTGGCCTTTTCCACTGCCAGATTTTATCTCTTCTTTTGCTTTCGGTCAGTATTTATCATTGTTTAGATGAGTACCAATGCATCTATCTTATAAGCAGAGACTTTAGTGACTTGAGATACACCACAGTCCTACATTCAGCATCCCTGTATGCTTAGATGGAGTTTGGGGGATCTCACTAAATATAACTGCATTGTACTTCAGTCAGATGAAGCAAGTACTGTATTTGAGATGGAGTACGAAAAAAAGACCTCTTGCTACTCCCCAAAAACTTCAAGTCACTTCTCCTATGAAGACAAATGTCCAGCAACTCAGTTTGAATCCTGCTGGCTAGTATTGCATCCTATATAACAATCCTAAGTCTGCTGACACACACATAACTCTACCACAAGTCCTGAGGCTACTGCCACAGTCACTGACTCTGCTTTCTGACCCACAGAAGGGTTGGTTATCATAGTTGCAGTGAACTAATGGTGATGGAGATCTTTCATTACACTTCAAAATTAGTCAGCGCACGCCGTGCACTAACTTCCACATCAGTCAAGATAACTATCTATATTTGCACAAAGTCTGCATTAGCCACAGTAATCATCTTCTGCCTACATGTGGGACCCAAGTGTTGTCCCAGTCTTCAAGTGCTAACTGCAGCCTAGAAAAACGTGACACAGTAGCTGTGCACTCTGTAATAGGGCATTGTCATTGTTAGTGAGAGGCCATATTTTGAGTTTACAAGAACTCAAACCTCAAGTCGGAGGTTTGTCAGGCTTGCCCTTCCTGAACTTTCCTTGGCCTCTCTGCAGCTTTACTTGATTCCTCTGTAACAGTATTCAGACAACTTATTTTTATACATTTATCTTTGTACAGTACCACCAACATTTCCTGTCACACAGTGGTGCAGCACAGAGAAACAGAGGCCATCTATGGTAAAAAAGTGGTGACTCAGAATATGACACAGAAGAGTGCAGTCACGGGAAAATAAGACCTGAAACACAGACTTGATGACACTGGAGAAACCATGGCTATATAGAACTCATCAGTGTATAAAGAAATGCCAATCTGGAGCTGCCCCAAACTGATTTTAGGGGCAACTAAGAAAAAGTATCTATCAAGTGTAAAAGACATCATCAATACTAAGTTTGGATCATAGAATCAACCATATTGGAAGAGACCTCCAAGATCATCCAGTCCAACCTATCACCCAGCCCTATCCAGTCAACTAGGCCATGACACTAAGTGCCTCATCCAGTCTTTTCTTGAACACTTCCAGGGATGGCAACTCCACCACCCTGGGCAGCCTATTCCAATGGCATGGATGTAGCATGGAGCTTCAAACAAACGAAGAAAAAGCAGTAAGAAAAGCATGCTAGCAAATACATAAAAATGATCCCAAAAAGGGGGAAGAAGAAATGGTCAATGTGAACATTATACTTGTCCTGTCAAAGAACATCAGGTGCTGATAACTTGCACCCTTATGACAAACTGTGGAGTAAAACCACTAACTTTATGACCCAGAGAACCAGAAATGGTGAGAAGAACAGCAGGAAAGGGGTAGGAACTAGGAAGGATAATTACAACTATTTTGCAGCTTTAATGTTCTCATAACCAAAAATCTTGCTGGACAGATTTTTTTCCTGTAGTAATTCAATCTGGATTAATAATGATTCTTGGATTAGGATGGAATTGGTTTATTTTCAGTTTTGCTGTCAAAAAATTCTTAGCTTTACTTATAAAATGGGCTTCCCCTTTGCCCATCAACAAGATTTTGAGTGTAACAATACACTACTGTGGTTAGCCATTATTTGCAATACTTCCTTGGAAATTAAAGAAACTTTCCTGAGTAGGATTCTTTAATAAAGGAAAAGAAGCCTTACACCTCCATTTTCCCTGCAAGCAGCAGAAAACTGAAATTTAATCTTCTGCTTGCCCACGGAGAGGATCCATTTTCTGTATGTTCCTTTGGGGTTCTTTGGAATGAAAAATGCTATATGGTTATAAAACATTCTCTTAATGAAACCTGCTCTGAACCAACTCTGGAATTGATGAATCTCCTCCTAAACCCCTGTATGTGTTTGCCTATGGCACAGTCTGACACAGCTGTCGGAATCCCTTACCTTAAGAGAAACTCAAAATAGGAATTGCAGCATAATTTGAAGTCAAAAGTTAGGTGTATTAGCAGAAAGATGTGGTGAAGATCACAGTGTGCCTAAATGGGACATAAACCTCACTATGCAGTGTTTATAAACTCTCAGTTGTGCATAAAATATCTTCAGCTTGTTCTATAACAAAAGCCAAAACAAATGGAAACACCCAAATAATGTAATCAAGTTCTCGACATTAAACAGAAACCCAAGTGTGTAGAAAAAAAACAAACACACCAAACCCAACCAAACAGCAAAACCAAAACCAAGCAAACAGCAACACAACAAAAAACAAACAAACAAAAAACCTCAAACTGAACAAAAAAAACAAACAACAGTACCAAAGCCCAATCACACTGAAATGCTCAAAACATACACTTCTCATGTGGTGAGGATGAAAGAAGAAGCCACATACAGCAGATGTTACCTTTGTCACTTGTTCTGCTACTGGAAAAGAATTGTAGACAATTGAGGCAATTTAATATTGCAAAGCCAGCAAACCTGTGTTGAGATGAGTAAGTAGAACCATGTGCAAGACAAAGGCAGGAATTCTTCCATCTGCTTAGCTCTGAGGACCCCTTACTGCATTATAGCACCTGATTCCTGCCCACATCATGGAAAGCAAAGAGCAATTGGAGAGGCAGATATTTAAAGCTCATGGTCTTGAACAAATCTTCACAACAAACGCACACAGGGTGGTTGTAGATAAGAGGATTTTCTGTGCAACATCTTCATAGTGGACAAGGCCAAGAAGTGATGGGCATCAGTAGAGGCAAGGAAAATTCTCACCAGACATTATAACAAATTTGCAGGGGAGCTGAAATACTGTTGCAGGTTGCTGGGAGATCACACAGCCTTTATCTTCAAAGTAAAACTAAGCAAATATTGGAAATTATGCAAATAGTTGGGAGGGATGTGAGGATAACTGCAGATTTTGTAATCCCAAATCCAAGAATCTGCACTGAACAGAAAGGGGAACTAAAGGCGTGTGTAATTTTCTAACATTTTTAAGGTCTGTGGTTCTCATTAACTTCCATGAAGCTTGCTTGGATTATAAAACATTTTTTTACGGCATCTAAACCCAAATGATAGGAAGGCGATCCCTAAGAGATTCTGGTCTCAGCCTCAAATTCCTCATCATGCAAGACTCCTCATTACACTGAATTTGGTGCTGGCAGCTAGAGACACAGGGTATAACTGCAAAATCACATTTGTCCTTCCTACTGCAGATAAAAGATGGAAATTATGCCTCTGGCAATTGCTTTCCTAGCTGGTCATATTCCTTTTTTGTCAAGAAAAAGTAAGAAAAGGAGAGGGAAAAATAATTACGATCTCAGCTTGGGGAAGGATTAAAAGGGAACAAGAATGGTTGGGACCAGATACTCAAATTTAATTGTTTTGAGACTGCCTGAAATGTGACCACTATAAAAAAAATGCCTGCTCTAACTACAACATTTCCGTTCTTACTACTGAATTAACAACACTTTCACAGCAGTCCCACAGGGGCAGACTGCTCCTGCAACTGCAGAGAAGGTTTCTGAAGAAAATCACACTTTTTTGCAAATCTCAACCATTACTTCACCATTTTCCTGAATTGTCTGACAAAGAGGTATTTCAAGGCCTGCATTTAAATTCCAGAGCAGCTATGAAATGAAGAAAGCTGATTGATTCACATTCTCCACTACTCTCTTTGGCAAAGTAATTTTTATCAGAGACAAAAAAATAAAACAATCTACCCACCCACCAAAAAACCTAGAAACGCACAATGTGAGCCAGAGAATTCTGTTGTCAGCTTCAAACCATCGAATGTTTTCACTGCTTGCTTACAATAAAAAGCCCTGGAAAGAGGATTTATAGAAGAAATGCTGCTAGAAACTCCAGGGTGTATTATCCACTCATTCCTCACATAGAATTAGTGCAAAATATCATCCTCACATTGCCCACAAACCTTGTCAACAAATAAGAACAGAGATAGGCTGAGAGCACACTGTCTGGGGATTTTATACTCATTTTTTTCCATGGCAACATGTCTGTTTCATGCTTTTGGAAGCCTCCATAATTTTATTCCATCTAATCTCTACATTGTCGTGTTCCATTTGTTTATCACTTCCATGGAGCGCCTGACATGCTCCTAAGCTGCCACAACACAAATAAAACCCATCTTCATGAGTGCTTGGGGCCAACTGACATGTTCCTTAGCTGCAGATTTCACTACAGTTACCCCTGACCTTCTCACCTCTCCCCCTTACCACTCACTATTGGTCTCTTCCTTGTATTTTTCCAACTTGTTGCTTAGAAATTGCATAGCCCCTGCTAGCATCATAAATGCCAGCCAAAAAGATTAAATGCAGCTTTGCGCTACCTCATTCTGTCAGATAGAACAGATAGTGTCCTCAGAGTCTACCTGCCAGTCTTCAATGTAGATGGCAAGGGAGTTTTCCAATTGGATTCTGGGTGTTTCAGTGCCTAGGTTTTGCTGAATAGCCTTGAAAAGATGGGATTTAAATTGTATTGAGGATATTACTCTAAATTGAATGAAGTGGAGAGTATACTTCTCGTTTATATCCCCAGAGTGATAAATGTGAGAGTGTAACTTTTTTTTTCTAAGGCAAAGAAAATGGGAAACCAACACGAATTTCAGACACATGAGAAATAGCTTATGAATTTAGATGATAGTTCAGCAGAAATAAATTGTACATCTGTTCATTCATTTTAATAAAGCAGGGAAATGACACACTGCTGGAGCCCTTTGAGAACACTGGTATTTTTAAATGATGATCCTATAATGGTAGCATTAACATTTGTAATGCTGCCCATACTTTATGAATTTGAGAAAAATAAATTTATGGAATATGCAAAAGTCAACCTATAGTCTGGGCTCTGGGCATTTAAAAAGCGAATACCGTCCTTCCTGAACACTTACAAATGAATCCAGGACAGACATTACAATAGCTTTACTATGTAACACAACCCTCTGTGTAACTGTTGGCAAACCATGCTCATGAGTGTTTCTGAATAAATAATTCAGATGTGCAATGTGTAGCTGAATGCATTTATTTCTGCTGACTAGTACTCAATGTTTGCATTTATAAGCAGCTACATTCTAGTATTTCCCTCTGAAAGAAGTCTTTTAAAGAAACAATGTAAGTGCTTTTCCTGTATGTTCCTCTACATGGAAACACATACCACCTTCTGCTGAATTCAGGCAGAAATATCTCTCTTGCATCTCCCATAACACAAAATGACAAATGAAAAAAATTATGAGCTGAATGCAATTGTTCATTATTTCAATTTTAGTATTATTTACAAAGATGAAATACAAATTTAAGGAATAAACAAGAAGCTTCAGGGGATGTCACATTTTAAAAACTTATATTTTGACTTTCCAAACTGATCAGCAGGGGAAATAATAAATTATAATAACTGTCATGTTTCCTTTAAAAACACAATTAGTAAGATCATTAAAATTCCCTTTTAATCGATTGCATTAAAGCAATTGCTACTAGAGAAAAAAGAATCTAAATCTGATTAGTTTCTCACACAGTGTCTCATTGATCAACTGAGATAATCTTTATTGAAGAAAAGTGAAAATAGGCAACTCTGACATCCCTGAAGTTTAGTTGAAATCAGATATCAAAATCAAGACCTCTTTTTGTAATCTTACATTGTTTCTCACTAACATGTCAAATGAGTCAAGAGTTCTTGCTTAAATATTTGATCTTCCTAAAGTAAAGATCTCACAGAGGCTATGCTGGAACCCAATATTGCTAAAAGATGTACCTTACTGCTAACATCTATATCTGTATCTACCAGTGTGTGAGCGTGCTCTGTATTGCTCACTCCAGTTCCAGCAGGCAGTCCAAAAACAATCTCAACAGGCAGTCTAGGTAAACAAGACTTATTGTAATTTAGTTCTCTCGTGAATACGGAAGAACTGAAGAAAAGAAATACCTCTGGGAGACAGAAGACCCCCAGGCGAACACTTACCATTGACCAAAACGGTAGAGATTTATTGATTGGAACTGCATTTTAATAATATGGCTTGAGGAAAGAAAACAGTTCCTAGAGACTGCCAGTCAGCCCCAGCATGGGGTATGATAAAACTGTTTCTGCCATTGATATCAGGCATTGGCTATGTTAGACTGAAAGGACATAAAAGAGTTCAACATCTGCAGGCAAAGCTGAATTTATTTACTTGTGGCTTCAATTATTATTTAAGATGGAAAACTTGAAAAGGTCAGAGCTGCTAACTTAGAAAGCATGCCTTTCATTTGTCTTCAAACACACACTTTTTCCTGAGCTTAATTCAACACCAAATCAATTAATCAAGCACAGTGTTCCCTGTTTTCAAATGATAGTTTTGCTATTTTTCAATCATACAAGTAAAACCATCCCAAATTGCATTTTACTGTAAGCTGTATTAGAAAGAATAGTTTTAGGACAATAAAACATCATTTTAGGTAGGCAAACATCTGTAGGCCTGTGTTTCTATATATATATAGATATGCATATGTATAAAATCTAGCTTTACACTATAGTCTAATCCTGCATACATGTCTCCAAGGAGCACTCTGGATGGGAGCCATAGCTTGGATGCAGGCGGCTAAGAATATCAATACTATAAACCTTGGTATTATTTCAGTAAAAGTTGCTTTAGATTTAAGTTTATTTAGCAGGATGATTTTTCTTGTTTCTTTTGAAAGTTTCTCACATAACTACTTACAGGTTTCAAACTTTTTTTGAACTAAAATATTGCTTTCAACCCACTAAACTTGTTGAGGACAGCAGCACTCTCCTTACCATCAGTCTTCTAAATGAAGAAAAATTGTTGATCTAAGAACATCTGACAGTACTACATAACATATAGGCACTGCTGGCCTCAGTGACTGAAGGCAGTCAAAACAAATGAGCTGAAGAGGAGGAAATAAAGCATAAAAAAGAGATGATGTGTGGAAGTAGACAGTGATGGCACTCGATTTATAGAAGGCAGGCAAAGAGTGTACATGGATTTTCGCAAGTCATAAGCAAATAATCAGTTTAAGTCATGAAAACAGAAAAGGTGGTTCCCAAGGGAAGCAGGCAGTGAGGGGATGAGGGAGAGTTCACTTAGGGACAAGTATGAAGGAATGGAAAAAAAGGGGAAGATCTTCTGGAAATAACACTAAAGGAGGAAAATCACGGCAACAGGAAGAGGATAGTGAGATGAAAAAGGTAAGAAATGGAAGAGTTTTCCATATAAAAAGGCAGTGGGAAAGTGACAAAAATAAAAACAGAGAGAAAGGAGGCATTGCACTGCAAAAAAGGAGTCAATGCATACATCATTGAAAGTAGTCTTGGTAGATCTGAGGCAGGAACTGGAGACAGAAGCAGAGAGGATCTTAAAGGATGGTAGCCTAGATGTTCAGGCTCTGAAAGTCAAGGAATTTGGAAAGGAAGAAAAAATTCATTGCTAAAATTCAGAGAAGGATTCTTACAGGCTACTGACTAAGAAGGAGGCTTGAAAGGGAGAAAAAAATATTAGATTTTTCTGTTTGGTTTATTGTTGGGGTAAAATGTTGTTTTGTTTTTAAAAATGAGAATGATGAAGTATTTTTTTTAATTTCAGCACTGAACAAATACAATACCAAGAACAGACAAGTAAGTAGCTGGAAGAAATCTTCCACAATATACAGAGAAATAAACAAAAACATCTCTATAAAAACTGCATCAAGCTAAGTGGTAGAGGAGAGCAGGAGTCGTAATGCAAGCTCAAAAAGATGGTCTAAAGACCAACAGTGTTGGAGAAAAATGCAGGCTCAGATAACCAGTTGGGATTTATTGGGACACAGTCTAAAAAGGGAAAGTGAGGATAACATCAATACTCTGTAGTGTTGAGATTGTACTTTTTCATTGTGACATATGGACTGGGAACACAGGGAAAAACATTTGTAAAAACAAATAAATATTAAGTGACTGTTAGGCAGCCAGATAGAGAAAGGGCTACCCTTTAAGCAAATAAGCATCTGGGACTCTAAGGTAAACAAGTCCTGGAAATAAGCCAAAGTAGAAGCACAAGGATATGAATAAATTACACTCCTGAAGTATTTTTCTCAACAGTGACTATAACTGCAAGGAGTTCTCTGTGAATCCCCTAATTTGTTTCTTTTTCTTAAATGTAGCAACAATGTTTTGATTTCAAAAAGTTCAAGAGATGATCAGCCTCATATAGAATTTTATTGCTTTCCAAATGAGCCTTTTTCACAGGCACTTAGTAACAATTTTGCTTGAATAAATGCATAGCACCCTTTAGCGCGTTGATTTTTATTGGTTCACTATTTTAATGTTTCAGAGCAGAAGGAAAAAAATATTTTGTCTAAATAATCCTGACATTTTGATTCATATGCACAGATGGTTAGCAAATTCGGTAGTAGCCAAATCAGTTTTAGTGTTGCTGACAAAAATCTTAAAATCTCATTTGTCAGTGAAGAAATTGATAAAGTGATCACAAAACTCGTTTTGCTCTAGTGGAGTGACCTAAGCAGTCATATAACTATTATTTTTCTATGAATGTACTTCAGTCTTATAAACCCCTTCTGCTCATATCAACTGCAGCTATGATACTGGCTCACACATATTGTGTAATTGCTATTAAATAGGGTTTTGTCTGGTGCAAATTGAATATGTTAAGATCTATAGTGTGTTATCTTGTTTAATCCTACTTTCAAAATAGAACTCCTACAGATGCTGGAGGCATGTTAACAGCATGGGTTTCTTAACTCATGGGATTAGAGTGGTATTTTGCTACACATCTAACAGTTCTTCTATTTATTACTCCTCAAATCAGCCGTGCTATACCAACAAGTCTAAATCTCCTTGTCTGGCATTTCTGTTAAGATTCCACATGGCAGGAACTGTAACCCTTTTACAAACATAAAATTAAAGCCCCTTTAAGCCACAGGAAATGTTTACTGCCGGCACCACAACTGTAATATCTGGTCATGTATTCCTCACTACTTGTCCACCAATTTACATGAGTGAGAGAATGGCAATTTAGAAGCCACTCTAAAATGAGCATCATATGTGCAAATGACAGGGTTTCCACATAGAATTTAGGGAATTTTTAGTCAACTGGATATTGCATAGTCAAATGAGGGTTCCCAAATACAGAACTCAAAAGTTAACTTGAGAAAAAAAGATTGACACATTCTTTCATGTTTTAATCTGAAAATAATTGTGTGAAGCCCGAGTCATGTGCCTGCACTCAGTGTTGAAGGTGGGAGTCCTTGGGCAGCTAATGACATACAGCATGATAAAAACCACTCTTGGAGAACAGTGAATAGAATAGAATAGAATCAATCAGGTTGGAAGAGACTTCCAAGATCATCCAGTCCAACCTAGCACTCAGCCCTATCCAGTCAACTAGACTATGGCACTAAGTGCCTCATCCAGTCTTTTCCTGAACACCCCCAGGGATGGTGACTCCACCACCTCCCTGGGCAGCCCATTCCAATGGCAAATCACTCTCTCTGGGAAGAACTTCCTCCTAACATCCAGCCTATACCTCCCTCGGCACAACTTGAGGCTGTGTCCCCTTGTCCTGTTGCTGGTTGCCTGGGAGAAGAGACCAACCCCCACCTGGCTACAACCACCCTTCAGGTATTTGTAGACAGCAATGAGGTCTGTCCTGAGCCTCCTCTTCTCCAGGCTAAACAACCCCAGCTCCCTCAGCCTCTCCTCATAGGGTTTGTGTTCCAGGCCCCTCACCAGCTTTGTTGCCTTTCTCTGGACACCTTCCAGCACCTCAACATCTCTCTTGAGTTGAGGAGCCCAGAACTGGACAGAGTACTCAAGGTGTGGCCTGACCAGTGTTGAGTACAGGGGAAGAATAACCTCCCTCGTCCTACTGGCCACACTGTTCCTGATACAGGTCAGGATGCCATTGGCCCTCTTGGCCACCTGACACACTGCTGGCTCATCTTCAGTGGAATTTGACAGTGAAATTAAAGGAAATTTCTGTGGACTGCTCCATAACACATTTATTCAGAGAAAAAAGAATATCAGGAGGAAGATTAAAATTTTAAAATTTAAACTAAAAATGAAACCTCTAGAAAACAGTTATGAGCTGATTTCAAAGCAACTGCAAAAGTTCCAGCTGGAGAGAGAATCACATAGCCGTTCCCAGCAATGACTGCTAATAACTGTGTTTGTGCAGCTTCCCCAAATAAGTGGTTCAGGACTAGGTCTGGAGACATTACATTATCTTTGTTTAGCTTGTGCTTTTATGAAGAGCCTTGTCTGAACCTTTGCTTCCTCCTTAATTTCTGCTATCCACCTATTTACTCAAACATATTTCTGCTAGATGTAGTCAAAACTCTTACTACTACTGTTTGCTTTGTAATTCAGAACTTAATATCTGTGGTAAAGTCCATACTTCATAGACCACATTGAGGAAGCAGATTAACCTTCACTTGTAGAAGAGAGCAATAAATTGTGGGTTTATGGCTTTTTAGTTGCTCATAGTGTTTGGATATTTGCTGTTAACAGAAGCAGATGGAAGAAGTCTTCAGAGGATAGTCAGAACTGGAATGGTTGTGTGGTGAGAATTTACCAGCTGTAGTGAGAATTGCTGTTATTACCACTGAGTTACTGATGACCTTCCAAGCATAACCAAAGGGTTACAAAAGGCAAGGACTTCATACATAAGTTTGTATCTGGGCTGCTCAGATCAGCTGATCATAACAAGTCAAGGAAGCTAAACAAAGAGCAGGAAAGGAACATAGAGAATGAGAAAAGAGAAAAGGACTGGCTGAAAAAAACAAGTTTACTATGTGAGCTGACTTGGAGAGCAAGAATGCTGGGAAAAATATCAGATCTGGTGAAGCAACGAAGTGCCTTTGTGTTTCTCCCCAATTTCACACTGTTTGAATGATCATTTCTATTCATAGAAGCTTTCCTGTACTTATACAAGTGTTTCTCAGCTGCTTTCAGATTACAAAGTAGGCACTCTGTTGTTTTATGTACCACTGTAATGTGTTTATCTGGAGATTAAATAGACAACTTCATGTATTTCATGACCTTGGTGGAGAGAAACAAAGCAATGAACTCACCCCTCAGAAGCAAAGATAAATGTAGAAGTCTGCTGCCTACTGCTATGCAGTGCATCCAGCTCTAATTATGTGATAAGTGGATGGACTCAGTGTTAAACATATTTTGAAAAAGTTCTTGAACAAAGTGCTTACACTGGTTATGCAGATAGCTTGCTAAAAGCCACAGGAATACAAATTATTATGCACACAGTATGAATCTGTACGAATACAGAAACTCTGGTCTTCCAACCCCTGTCGTTTGGCTGCAGTCTTCTATTCCAGGCAATGCACAGAACAAGTGCATTTGTTTTTTTTTCTCTCTCAAGAGTTATTGGATTGTTACCTGTAATGTTACAGTGGAGTATTTGTTTTTAATGTCAATGGTAATTCAACCCTGAGTGGTGCCGAGCATTTGTTATCACACGAGAAACCTCAAAGCAGCTAATTCTGATAAGAACTGACACACAATATTGAAGAAGAAAACAAACAAACCAACCCCCCAAAAGATAATTTCATTATCCAGATAGCCAGATTGTCTAAATAATTATTCCAGATGTCCGCTGTATGGTACCACTACAACACAATTCAGATACATTAACAAATGTTCTTGTTGATCACATTCATTTTATCAAGTCATCTGAAAGTGGTTTGGTTAAAGAGATAGATGTTTGTGATCCTAACTGCACTGAAAGTCACAGCAATCTGTGCTCCTAAAACCAGCATTTTAAAATTCAGTGGGAACTAATTTTTTTACAACTATATTGTAAGTCAAATAAGATCTTTTTGCATTTGATGTTTAAAATAATTTCATAGGGACAGAAAGAAAGCAAGCAAACAAACAACCAAAAAAAAGGTCTACATTGCTATGTAGATATAGATACTTAGATTCCTATACTGCTTGTGTAATGATTTTAAGTTCTAGCAAAGGAAATTCAGATCAGGCTATGAAGAAATTTTTATTGTTAAGATTTGTGGAGGAACTTTTTGATTTTTCAGTCTCTGGATATTCTAAGAACAGATGAGATAGTTGTTTTATAAGGATGACATAGGAATAGCAATCCTGCCTTAATCCCATTTTTCTTATTTTATATGCCCAGAGAAATTACCTCCAAATTCTTTCACATACAAAAAATATACCAAGTAACATCTACTGTTTGTTTTCAAGGAGGTTTCTGGGCACTTGAAGCTTTGTATATGTCAAGTGTGTTGAGGAACTGCTGCAAGAGCATGAAGGGGAAGTAAAGTTGAGTGAAAAGGTCAGTATACATATCTAGTGTAGGGGGTTTCTGAAGGGTAAGATATGCTTCAGGAGACTTACTAGCTGTATTTACAGCTCTAGAAAAGAAGGATGGCCAAAGAGCTCATCTCTGATCATCCTCAGCCATTGCAAAGCTGTTCTTTATCGCCAAAGTTTGCTAACAGCTGTAGAGGATTTGTCCTGTTCTGTTGAGGTTTTGCATGAATTCTGCATTCTCTGCATGCGAATTTGTCTCAGAGCCCAAATCTGTGAGCCAAATGGAAATTCCAATATGCATTTTGCTATTGTGATTTGCTGAAATGATTTTATCCATTCCACAAAACTATTTCTCATGACAATGCAGTACTGAAATAGTTTGCTCCAATGGGAGAAGGCTGCTAGAATTTTAGACTTGTTCACATAATATTTAGGCCACAGTACAGTTATGGTTTTTAAATATCAACCTGGCAATGGCTTCTTCTCATCTGTTCAAATCTGCTTATTGCTGCTCAAGTATCTAATCAGTCATCTGGCCTTCCAGCATCATCCAGCATGAGAAAATGGCATGTGAAATGGGAAAAAGCCAATTCAGCTTGTTCTCACTGCCTCGTGCTGCCACCTTCTTTTGGTCTTTTCCCTCTGCTCAGTTTGGTTTGCACATTGACATCTCTCTAAACAGGAAAGTAAAAGAAGATAGGTACTTGGCCACACTCCTGAATGGCGTACTAGTCAAAGGACAGCATTTTTTTGCTGAGCTTTGCACACAATTATGGTCCTCACTAGTGATTTCTATGAATCACATATAAGGGTCAAGAGGAGTTGCAGGGGGATCGTCATTAATGCAGGGGAATCATCATTAATGTCCAAGCGTAGGATCCAGGCTCAGCAAGACCCATAGAGTATAGATTAACTGGAAGTCTCAAAGGGCAACATTTTCCCTGTAAGACAAGATTAAGGACCAGGGTTAACTTACGGATCACAGAAGGTGGCAAGGTAGGATTTGATTTTGTTTTCCAATATGCAAACTGAATGGGCAGATCTGGCCTGTGTCTGCAAGTTATGTGTAGCAGGGAAAATAATGATATTATATCTCAGAAGTTTTTTAAAAAATATGGGAAAAGTGAGCCAGGAGGAATCAAAATGCAGTTGTGGCTCAGTATCTGGTCCTCAAAACAATGTAGCCAATACCAAGAATGAAGATGGGAACTCTACAAGCTACAATCATGTTTCTCAACAGCCTAAGCTGGAAAATAAATCTCTCCAGATGGTGCTCTGAAAGTCTCATATCCTCTTTGAACCATGAGCAGACGGAGATACATATTGTACTCCAGGGACTGTTTTACCCCAGTGGGTAACACAACTGAATCAGAAGACAGTGCCGGAAGTCATCATAAATCATGGTGACAAGTAACCTATTCACTTACAAGTCTCTATAGGAATTGATGAATCATTTATTAAAGCACACATTAGTCATTTATTACTCTTTTATAAACCATTTATCAGTGGATATTCAAAACGTGAGCAAATCCTATTTTTCATTTAAGACTCACAGCACTAGTACATCTCAGATTTCACTGTGCTGATGTTTTGTTAAACTACACAAATTTTGTTCTCTTCATGGGAAGCAATCTTCTTTATTTAACTGGAAAAATAATTTCTAAGAACATGCAAGAAAAAATATTTTCTAAGAACAACCAGGAAAAATATTTTCCCAAATATTACTCTTCCTGATGTGGCAGAATTCATAGTGGTTTACATTTCTTTGTCCCAGAAATGGGTAAAATTCAAGGTGAGAATGGAAGTTGCAGAAGAGCCACTGGCTACTGTTTCCTGGACAAATGAAGTCTCTCTTTCCTATGTGCAAGTGAGGACACTCTGACAAGTCAGAGTGTATGACTAGGTATGTGTTGAGTTCCAAAATATGTGGTAAAGGACAGATATAAGAACTAGGTGGGCTGCAGAAAATTATACCCTTAAGCCACATCACTGCATTCTTCACAAGTGCCCAATAGCATTTACTAAGGAAAGAGAATATACCCAATACCAAGGAAAAATAATGTATTACTAAAAAGTAGCAGTGGGATTTTGCTGCCTTGGGAACACACACTAAAAAAAAACAACAAACAAACAAACAAACAAGAAAAAAAACAGGACAAAAAAACAGAAGAGGGAGGTAAAAAATACACAGTGAAATGCCATTTTTTAGCATATATTTTTGATTCAGGAATGGTCTGATACCAAAAGTAGGATCTATGAGACTATTTTTTCTTTTCAAGGAGGAAGAATAGACAGGAGGAGGTTAAATCTGTATTGTTGATATGTTGAAAAATATTTTTTCCTCCACTTGGCCTTAGGAAAGTTTTGGACAGAGCCATGCCTACAGGAACAGATTCAAGAGAAGCATTTGCCAGTTTATGGCATCCAGCAGACGCTACATTGCTGTTTTCATCAACTGTAGAAATCCCTGGTTTTGCAGACATACAACACTGCAGTGGTCTGCCACCAGTTGTTAAAGTGAAACAGGAAAATAATTCTTCTTTTCTTCATGTGCTATGTATTGAAACAACATTCAGCACCATTAGTGTTCGGTCGGTCTCACTTTTGCACAGTTTGAATACCCTGCAGTACACAAACCAAGTTTTCCAGAATGACCAATTCCTGCTCCATGCTTTGCTTCATTTCTCACTTTCACATAAGTAAGCCCTTGTTGCTGAACAAAAATTGAGCCTAAGGCTTTAACATGAAGGAAATGAAATGCTAAACTGCTCTTTGTGATACAAAATATCTGCTATATTCTGTAATAAATCACAACATTGATTTTAAAACTTTCATATTATAGAAATAAGTTTGTAGATTTTAAAACTTCCTGAAAATTGTCACTAATGTTTCAAACATATATATATATATATATATATATATATCCACCCCTCCCCCCCTATTCACTACAATTTAAATCTGGCACAGTATTGCAGCCATTGTAACCTTTTAAAAGGTAGACCTTGTTACTTCACCTGGGATTTTTGGAGGTGTTCTTAAAACATTGCTCTTTTGGGGCATTAAAGGTGAAATTATTTAATCCCCTGAAGGGAACAGGGTACTGTTTGCACATGTGAATGGATTTTTATGCTGTGCAGAGCCTATTATGAACAGTTAGGGTAAGTATAGATGAGAACAAGACTGGTATTTTGGAGGTGTGTGGAGTGACAGGGCAGTTACAAAATAATTAACTGGGCTGGATCCTGCAAAGCAGTGTCTCATACATTAACCCATCAAAGTATATGACACATATTTATAACCTCAAGACCTTAAACCATTCCTCTGAAGTTAGTGGAAGTGCTATGTTGGATCACAGCCAGGTTCCTCAGCTTGTCCTGTGATTATGCCTTGACACACCATCAATGAATTTTTCCCTAAGCTGAATGCCACAACTTCTTCAGAATGGGGTGTTTGTGATACTCAAGGGTCAAAAATAGCAGCTGGGAGAAATGATTCATTGGACAAGTCCCCTGTCTTCCAGCAGCATCCACATAAACACATCAGAGGCCACTGCAAAACTGACTACAGCAACAGAGGAGCTTTAAGGGCTTCCTGAAAGCATCAAATAAAGACCATAACTGAACATTCTGAATATGTCAGTAAGGATCTTCCCAAAGCATAAATACAGGAAGTAAGAGTACAGAGAAGTGTATGATTGTTTAGTGGTAGACCTAAAAATCTGGGTAAAAAAAGAGGAAAAGATTGGTCAAGTGTCAAAAGACAAAGTTCATCTTCAGTGGGCAGAGACATGCTCAGAGCTGAGTTTACCTTGCACTGAAAAATAAAGAAATATGCTAACACATACAGGACTTATTTGAAACAGAATATACAGAAATATAGAACTTCAGAAAAAGTTATGAAAAAAAAATCATTATATTTCTGTCTTGGCATTAATATTATTGAAATCACAGTTGTCTTTATTAAAATATATATATANCAGTCTGGGATACCCAGTGATGTATTAATCTTCTGGACAAACCCAACTCTCATAACTTCATAGCTTTCATTGTGTCAGATCAAGAATGTATTTGGCCCTTGCACTGACAGATGAAGAGAATACATTGAACACTTGGCCTAGCTGAGCTACATCAACAGCATATGACCAATATAGGCAGAGCTCTTTTAAGTGTAATTTATACTGTCAGAAGAAAACATAGGCCAGTTAAAAAACCCATGGGTTTTATAAGAACAAAAAACACACTGAAAAAAAGGGTATTTAAAGAGAAAATGTGTCAAATCCATAAGAAGCCAATCCTAAAGCAGCTAGTCTTGAAGTAAATCACAGAAGATGCTTTATGAAAGTAAATCTTCAAATCTACTGAATTTGAGCGGTCTACTTCAAAAGCTATCTTGTAGAGTATGCCTTTTTCAAGGGTTTTTAAACTCTTCAAATCAATAGTTTTGCATCATGGGATATGTGACTGGTATTTAAATACAATAACTAAGTAGTTTAAGCAGCAAGCCAAACAAAGTGGCATTAGTTCTATTAATAGAGACTGTTCCTCCTTTTACACTACTTATGTAAGATAGAGCATATGTTTCTGAAAGGGCCTGACACCACACATCTGAGGGATGATTTTTCCTGCCTTACTCTGGCATAAGAATATCACTTAGCAAGGCAGAGGGAAGATTTCTGAGGGCATTAGCATGTCTAAACAGTGAAAGGTTCAAAACCGTGCCATGAACTACTGAAAAAAAGACATGTCTCTAGAGAAAATTTGTGTCACACGAAGTGCAAGAAAACTGTGAGACTAGACTTTTCAAACAAAGGTACATAATGCTGTCTCTTCACAGCTCTTATTTTATTTCTGTACTGAAGCCAGCAGACTTGCAAAGGGTACAGGGTACTTTTTACTGTCACTGACTGAGTTGAATTTGCAAACATTTCGGAAAATCCACAGAAAGAGATGGTCTTTTTGGTACATTCGGGGCTCAGCAAGCACCCAAGTAATTTAACTTCCTATAAAGTCAAACAGGATACAGAATTCCAGAGACATTTCCTCAAAACAATTCTATCAAAAGATATATGGAAGGATTTCTTCAACAAAAGAAATCTCAAAATTCAGAAATTCATGTAGGTGGAAGTCTGCATGACATTAATTGCTATCAATATTGATTAATACTATTACTGCCTATTTCTAAATACACTGAGTTTTCATTTTACATTTTTATGTTCCAGAAGGCTAAAAAATTACCATGTTTTACATATATTTTAACTATTGATTGTCAGGTGACAGCTTTCAGAGCATTATCAGCCTGATCTGAAGGGTAATTCTAAGGGAATTAATAGTTTGACCAAAGCCACTTAGTTGTCACTTGAGCTCTTGAAAGTTTTGGATCAGGTTTGCCATAGTAGCTTGTAGATGACTGAAATGCCCCACCAAAGGATTTTACTTTGGGAATTAACAGTTACTGCCACTGATTAGTAAAGACCAGTATTCCTGTTGGAAAAACTATTATTGTTTCTTATTGATTCTTTTCTTTTTTCCTTAAAAAACCCAACTTGTTCCTCCTTTCTTTGTCTGGTTATCTGGTTTACATTTATAAAATAAATAAGTAAAATTGTCTAAGTTTGCTTCAAAATAATCTATTGTCAAAGCACTAAAATAGACACAAAAAAAAAATTAAAAAGAAAATAACACCTTAAGGAGAAAAGCAAGACTTCTATAGCAAGAGACTTTCCCTTTCTACTTCTAAAATCACCTTAAAATCAGCATCCCTCATGCTTTACCTCTTATCTTCTGGGAATATTGCTTCAAATTTGCAGAGCCTCAGGAAATTTTTACAGCAAAATCCAAACCAGGTGCTATTTGGTAAAAATTTAGACACTTTAATTCCCTCCAGACACTGCAGGGGCATGGAGGGTGGTGGGAGGGTGGTGGGNAGGGTAAGAAGTTTGGTAGATGTTTGAAACCAGAGGTAGTGAATGCCTTTTGGCTGGTTTTTTTTGGTTGTTTTTTTTTTTTTTCCATCAGACTTTTCAGCATTCTTTAGCAGAATTCAACTTGCAGGGAAAAAAGTCTTTCCTTGCATATTTGGTTAAATTTAAAGCTTTCTGGGCTAGAGCTTTCATTACAGAACTATCAACACTAGCTGTCCCACAGGTGAAGTATTGAAGCCAGGACAAAACTGCTTTCATCCATGCTCCTGACCATCAAAAGCCCTAAGCTAGAATGCAGGCAAGAGAGAATTCTACATTTCCCCCACAGGACTAAAAGAAGAAAGTTACCTGTAGTAAACATATTTGACAGGTTTTCTTCTTGCTAGCCGACCTCTGAACACTGTCTCTTGGCATGAATTTTTACCTTGTGGCTGCATAATGTTTTGGAAATGAACATACCACCTTATTAACATGAAAGAAGAAAAGAGCAGCTCTGTCCCTTTTGCTAAATTGTCTTCAAGCATTTCCTTCTGTTAAGGAACATTCTTACACTTAGTAACAAGCTAATTACAATTGCATACACCATTTTGTGAACCGCAGATGACAAATTCTTACCTCCTTCTTGGTAAATTCTGGTGGATGGTCATTTTTGTCATCAATAAGAATAGTGGCAGTTGCTGTACCAGTTAGTCCCACATCAAGACCACCCATATCTTTAGCTTCTATAATAAGCTCATATTTTGGGGTTTCCATAGTCTGGGGGTAAAAAAAAAAACAAACAGCAAAGATTAAAAAATGCCTCACAATAGATTCCATACTTTTTAACTCACATTAAAATAAAAGCAAATCTAAAATTTGACTGGGCCTGATAAACAGCATAGAGGAAGATCTGTTATCACAATATTTATAGAGTCATAGAATGCCAGGGGTTGGAAGAGACCTAGAATGATCGTCGAGTCCAGGACCCCTGCCAGAGCAGAATCACCTAAAGTAGATCACACTGGAATGCATCCAGGTAGCTCTTGAATATCTCCAGAGAGGAAGACTTCATGATCTCCCTAGGCAGCCTGCTCCAGCGCTGTGTCACCCTCACAGTGAAAAAAATTCCTCCCCAGGTTCACATGAAACTTCCTATGCTTCAGCTTCCACCCATTGCCCCTTGTCCTGTCACTGGGCATGACCGAGAAGAGGCTGGCTCCATCCTCTTGGCACTCACTCCTTACATATTTATAAACATGAATGAGATCACCTCTTAGTTGCCTCCTCTCCAAGCTAAAAAGTCTCAGCTCCCTCAGGCTCTCTTCATAAGGAAGACATTCAACTTCCTTAAACTCTCAAGCAGCTCCCTGCCCTTCTTGAGTTGGGGGGCCCAGAACTGGACACAATACTCCTCACCAGGGCAGAGCAGAGGGGAAGGAGAACCTCCTTTGATTAGAGGGATATTTTACCAAAAGAGGAGCAAAGCTTTCTATGACCTTCAGCTGCTATAGTGGAAACCTGATTTGGAATACATAACGGCAAGATACAGGTGAATATTGGTAATCAGTGCATAGTCTGTCCTGTTATTTGAGGAGATTGGGAAAAGGGAGAGAAATTAAAATACACACGTTCCTTAAGAGTAAGGTCTCACTTCAGTGCGCCAATAGTTTGCAGCCTGTCTCAACGGTATTGTGATGGGTACGTACATAATTAAATACTAATGTCACAATCTACATATAAATACACTTTATATTATTAAATCATTTTCATACTGTGTCTTAGCATTTAGAATGATAATTTAAGTTTGTTTCACTGTAAGAAACAAGAAATGGGCAACAACTGCCAGTTACTGCGTGAAGGAAATCTGTGTAGTAACATTGAATATATACATTTGTAACATCCAATTTATATGTTATAGTTAGTTATCTAACTGTCTATATATCGTAGAACCAGACAGCACAGGTCTGTAGTAAAAGCCATCCTTCATTTCCCTCTCCTGAAAGACATCCATAACTTGGGGTGGGGGAAGAAATAATAAAAATGTGTGGCCACTTCTGCAATGGGAATGTGCCAGCATTTCTAATTCACCTCTCTCATCAGGCATGAAAGCACATCTGTTTGCAAGCTGGACAACAGGGTAGTTATACATCCCATCAAAGGATGCTATTATCAGCATCAGAACCTGTTCCCATGGAACTCATAGAGAATTTTGACATAGATTTTACTGGACACAAGACTGGGTACCTAATTAAAATGAATATTTCCCCCATTTGTATGGCTGCCTTATGTGGAACCATCTGCCCCAAGACCATATGTGATGCATCATCAATGCTGAACACAGATGGGAAATTGCGGCAGTCACCTTTAAAACTCTATGGTAAGAATATCATGTGTGCTCAAGAATGATTTTTCAAACCTTTCTTGAAAAATAAGTTTGGATATCAGGGGCAGAGTGACATAATGATGCCTGAACATGTGAGTAGGGGATCATTGCTAGAAAGCTTTGTAGCCTCAGACCAACTCTATCAGCTATCTGTGTTTACAAGAACCAAGACTACATATCTTTGACATCACTCATGTCCTTTAACGCTTTTACAGAGGGTCACCATGCAGAGAGATGACTGGTATAGAACTACATATAGCAACAGAATCATCTCTGTCTAGCACTCAATATGCTGCTTTTTAGAGGCAGAATCAAGGAAGCTGAAACACGGCTTATCCCATAGCAGAGGACAGAGAACACAGAATGGGACATCAGTGACTAGATCAGGTTGCTCAGAATCCTGTCCAACCTAACCTAGACCATTTCCAGCAATGGCTTCTATCACCCTTCTGGGCAACCTGGGACAGTGTATCAGTACTCTCATTGCAAAAAATGTCTTTCTTTTATCTAGTCTGACTCTGTCCTCTTCTAGTTCAAAAACATCATCTCTTCTCATCTTGTTTAAGTACTGAAAGGCCACAACAAGGTCTCTTCAGAGACTTCTCTATGCTGAGCATCTCAAGCCTCAGCCTTTTCTCACTATAAAGGTGTTTCAGCCCTCTGATCATTTTTGTAGCCTTCATCTTGACCTACTCCAACATGCCTGTTGTTGCTATACTCAAGACACCAGAATCTGATGCAGTACTCCAGGGGAATTCTCATTAGAGCAGAGGGACAAAATCCCTTTACTCAGGCTTTTGGCCATGCTGCTTTTGGTGAGGCTCAGGATACAGTTGCCTCTCTGAACTGTCAGGAGACACTGTTGCCTCACGTCTGGTTTTTCATCGCCCAGCACCCACAAGTAATCCCCCAGATGGGTACTCCATTCATGTCCCAAGCCTCTATCTAATTTAAAAGACTTACACCTACCTCATCTCTAGCTTAGCAAAGCAACCATTCAGGTCACACAATTCGTTATCTAAGAGACCTGAAAGCATTTAGTACATAGTGCATTTCGCATTTTCCTGAGTACTTCATAACACCTTTCTTGGAGCCTGGTTAAGAGGGAGAGCCCAATTAATGTGTACTTAAATCTTGAAATGTTTTTAGGCCATGACAGAAGCAACCATACCAGTTGCACGTCAGATCAGCTATTACCAAGCAATATATTTGCATGTAAATCAATGAGTCAAGCCAGAAAATATATTTACTTCTAAAAACATATGGACTGTTGAAAAATCAGATGTCACTGCCACACTGGGCATTCTAAGAGATGTATTTCCTGAAGTCTTACTACACTATTCCATGAAATTAATCTCAAAAGGCAGCAAACACAGACAGGATTTTGATTTACAGCATCATCTAAATATATGCAAAGAAATATTACTGACATTGTCTCCAACACAAATTCAGATTCCAGAGTGGCATAAAATTTACAGTTTTCATATATTTTCTAAAACATATTCAGTGTATTAAAGCCTGAGTGGAGCTTCTCTCCCCTCCCCAAGATGCAAGTTTTTCATTATTTTGATTAGGATGTTATTGTTGTACAGGAAACTTGCAAAGCCATTTATCACTTCAAGGTTATAAGCCTCTTTGCCCATTTAAACTCAGAATTTGGCCTTTGGGGGTGTTTTTGTTTGTTTCCTTCTTTTTTTTCCTTTGAACACTGTCCCATTTTCTGTTGCAAATAAGTGCATTTATGCTAGAAATTGTGTCTACTGCAGCAGAATTTCCTATGACAGGACCCCAATGTTTAAGCTCACAACAGAATTTGAAAAACATTGAATTTTGAGTAGCATTTCATATCATTATGAATACTTCACACTTTCCTGCTATGCAGCACTTTCTACATCTAGTGCTGTCACCAAATATTTGCTTTGTTAGAGAAAGCAATTCCTAACTCACCCAAACCTGGGAGCAGAAGTGTGTTGCCATTAGATTCTCTCCTTATGCTAGGAGATTGCCTGTAGAGGACTTTTTAGAATATCTCACAGCCCAGGTAATGCAGACACTAGCAACAATTACTTGGATCTGTGTGATCCAAGTGGTTGATTACACTACTGGTAAATCCTGGGACACGGGAAGGGGGATCTGTGGACAGCACATGGGGCCCTTTGCACTCACCAACTCAGTTACTCAGCTGATTAAGGACTCTAAAGGACCAGAGTCTGTGCTGAGGACACTTCTTCAAGTACGGGCTGCCATGGAACCTCATCATCTTTTTTCTTTTTTTCTTTTTCACAGGGCTCAGGCCCTTTACCCCAATGCAGTCTCTCCCTGCACTTGCTCTCATCTTGTGAGAGATGAGTGCCCCTGAGTGGGGCAGTGATGATGTAAAGTAGCCTCGCTTCACTTACCTCTCCTACGTGACATAGGTTAGGGGCAAGTGCAGCACCCACACTGGGAGCATTTTGAGAGCCCATGATCCCACAGACTATTGTCCCATGACATCGCCTGTCGCTAAGCCTTGGCTTTGTGATCCTCAAAGCAGTGGCATAGCCCCTGAAGTACAGTCTTTCAAAACCAATCCAGCTAATATAATATGAATAGTGAAATGTTAGCAATATAAATATGCAAGAACTTTCAACAAAGTGGATCTATAGCTAAAAAGGATAATAGATGATTCTAATAAATGAACATTAAGTCATTGTTTCTGTGGCCTATTATTTATCAATAGTGACTTTGTGGAGTATAACACTATGGAGACAGTTTGCATAATTACAGCAGGAGAACCATTCCTTTCCTCATAAATTTTCACTCTAGTAATTTAGCCACTGCAGGGGTGACACTGGCAAATTGTTTGGTTTGCCAAGGAAGCTACTCGTGAGTACTTTTCTCTGAAGGTCCACCCACTGCCATTCACAGAATCACAGAATGGTTTAGGTTGGAAGGGACCTCAAGGATCATCCAGCTCCAACCCCCTGCCATAGGCAGGGACACCTCCCACTAGAGCAGGCTGCTCAAGGCCTCATCCAGCCTGGCTTTAAACGCCTCCAGGGAGGAAGCATCCACAACCTCCCTGGGCAACCTGTTCCAGTGTCTTACCACCCTCACTGTAAAGAACTTCCTCCTAACATCCAGTCGGAATCTCCCCTCTTCCAGCTTAAACCCATTCCCCCTCGTCCTAACATTACCAGACCTTGTCAGTAGTCCCTCCCCAGCCCTCCTGTAGGCTCCCTTCAGATACTGGAAAGCCACTCTAAGGTCTCCTCGAAGCCTTCTCTTCTCCAGGCTGAAGAGCCCAAACTCTCTCAGTTCATTGCAGAAACACACAGATGGAACAAACCACCTGATTATTTTTGAGTAGCGTTGAAAGCAACCAGGTAATGATGGATTTCTGCTGAGTTTTAATCATTTAATATTTCCTACAGATACAATAAAAAGCTATCAGTGACTCGAGAGAAGCAAGCTACGGCAAGTACTTCACACTACCAGCAGTGGAGTCCAGGGCTATCACTTGCATTTTATAAGCCATTCATGGGCCATTAAAATTCATCTGGAATTGGCAGTATCCTCCACATATTAGGATTTATAATGAATGGTGGAAACAATTGGAACTACATGAATGATTATAAGAAAGTTTTAAGACCATTAGGTGACCACTGAAATTTTCAAACTCGTCCAAGCCATAAATTTACGGTTATAAACACAGACTTTTGGAGCTTTGGTAAAAAGGCCCTCTCTGCAAGTCCAAAGCTTTTAAAAGTGGGACCACTGTATCTCCTCTTGTTTATTTATCTTTTAAGTTAGAGCAATCACTTGGTTAGTTGATATTTTCACTGTCTTTTCTTCCACCTGTCTTTACACATTCAAATGAGAAGTTTACTTTTTGGAGCATCACTTCCATAGAGTCAAGGGAGAGAAGACATTTCTGCATTTGTCTGCAGAATGATGTCAGGAGCTCAGTGCTCCCTAGGGTGTAAACCTTAATGCATGACTAAAGCTTGATGAAGATCTCAATGAATTGATAAAGATCACAAAACATAGCACCAAAGTGAGGCATTGTGGCACTGTGTTAAAGAAGCATATCCAAACAGTGAATGATTTTGTTTATCTACATTTGACAGCCCTGGTAATATGGTGGGGAGGGGGTTCTAGTTTTGCTTAACTTCTGTAGTTCAAAACTTTCAGTCATGTCTTTCTATTTGAATATAAATAATAAGTAAAGTAGATTCACAAGAAAGAAGAGCATGAGAAAACTCTTGTAACCATGATCCTTTTTACCACTGACACCTGAAGCAGTTAGTAAACTTAATCTACAGAGTTGGCATATAGATTGCATATGTATGAAAAACACTTCATTCTGTCTGAAAATGGAAATCCTGGGCACTGTCAGAGTCTGTCAGATATAACACACATTGGGAAGCCTATTTACTAAAATAATGCTTTCTGAGTTTCCAATATAACTATCTAGTTATTTTCAGGAGATAATATATTTCTTGAGGGATACATTGTGGGGTGTTTGGAAATCATTTGTGATGCTGAAGTTGAACTAAGAACTTGGATCAAGGCTTAAGCTTCTTTGTAACATATGAAGATGGACTGAGTGGAGAATTTTAGGCTACTTTAGTCTTTTGTTTGATTTGCAATTTAGAGATGTTTAAACAGTAATTCAACAAATTTTCTTGTAGATCTTCACAACACGGGTTTACTACAAGTGTTTAAATTCTATTTTGTAAATTCTTTTTAAGTGAATGTTAGGATCCTGCTGGGGAATTTGGGCTGTGAATCTCTGCCTCACATCAAGCAGCCAGCTAAAAATTGAAGGTAGGCATCAAGCAATTTTAGAAAACATTTCGATAGTGTTTGCTCCTGGCTGTGTTTCCTCCTCCCTGTTACATGCCTTCACCTAGGTCTTCATCCAGAGCTCTCCAGTCATATTAAGACACCTACACATTGCACGTCCAGAAAAGGGCGCACTTAGACCACAACAGCCAAGACTTTAGTGCATCATCTAAAAAAACAGGAGAATAGAAATTCCCAATATTCATAAAGTACTCAGTTAAGACCAAGCCAAACAGTGCTGGGAAGCAAATACTGTACAGAATGTTCAAAACTCTGTAAGTTAAGTATCCTTTTTGGCCATCTTAACACTTATTGACAATAGAGACAGTTTTTACTGTTTGGTTTTCTGTAACAATACAACATCACCTCAACAATTCTATTTATATTGTTTATGTATAAACTATGCATTCATGCATAATACTATCTCAATAATCACAGAATTAACTAGGTTGGAAAAGACCTCTGGGATCATCAAGTCCAACCTGTCACCTAACCCTTCTAATTAACTAAATCATGTCATTAAATGCCTCATCCAGCCTCCTTTTAAACACCTCCAGGGACTTTCCCAGGCAGCCCATTCCACTGGGCAATCATTCTTTCAAAAAATGTGCTGCCATGTCATACTTCTTATCAATGCCTTTATAATATGATGCTAACCCAAAGGAAAAAAAAAAAACCTTAGGATTTAAATGTTTTCAGTTCTTTCTAGATAAATGCTTATGTTCATTTAGCATGATCATTGCACATAGCATGTACTGAATATGTCCTATTAAGACATAATCAATGTTCCTGTTGAGTAGCAATATCAACATTGAATCTCACACAGACAGAAATAATGCTTTTGTAGTTATAACATCAGCATTTATTTTAAGTGCCAATTGCTGCTGTGTAGAAAGGGCAATGCAAACAGGGGTTTTGCATTCAGACTTTGAATTACAGTTTGATAAATATAAACCCCCAAACAATTTTGTGATGTAAATCCTCTTTAGTTCACCAGTTTCCATTTTTTTATATCATAAGGGAAGGTCTACAGTTTAATCATTGTAATAAAGTACTTTGTTATGAAGAGACATACAGTAGTTCATAGGTGCATCTGGAAGTAAAAGGAAATCTAAATGTTCTCCTTGAGGAGTTGCTGTTAAAAAATTAAAGATATTGCTTTAAAGGGTTTGATACAAATAAATTTCCTAGCCAGAAATACTTGGTTCTCATCAAAAGGAAATCTGTAACTGCCTCATATATAGAATGTAGAGGATCAAGTCTTCACAATGATAACATAGCTATAAAGCTGGTATACATGGATATGTTCATCATACTTTATGTGGAAATATAGGTACTGTATGTGCATGTTTCCCATATTTGGTGTAAAATTACCAGGTTTGACTAATATGTAAATTAGAATTTAGATTTGCCATTGAATTTGTATAATTCTGGAGAAGGCTGCCAACCACAAAGGGGTGACAAAGTCTGATTTTAGAACTACTAGAAATATACAGAAAAAAATCCAATTTTTTTATATATATATATGCATTTGTTTACTGCTTACTCACTGTACAAACATGTATATCAGTTCTTACATATAAGTACTACACTGGCTGTGCAGATTTTATCTTTGGTCGGGAAAGCTTCTTGATACAAGGAACCATAGAATCAACCAGGTTGGAAGAGACCTCCAAGATCAGCCAGTCCAACCTAGCACCCAGCCCTATCCAGTCAACTAGACCATGGCACTAAATGCCTCATCCAGGCTTTTCTTGAACACCTCCAGGGACGGTGACTCCAGCACCTCCCTGGGCAGCCCATTCCAATGCCAATCACTCTCTCTGGCAATAACTTCCTCCTAACATCCAGCCTATAATTACCCCAGCACAACTTGAGACTGTGTCCCCCTGTTCTATTGCTGGTTGCCTGGCAGAAGACACCAACCCCCACTTGGCTACAGCCTCCCTTCAGGTAGTTGTAGACAGCAGTGAGGTCACCCCTGAGCCTCCTCTTCTCCAGGCTAAACACCCCCAGCTCCCTCAGCCTCTCCTCATAGGGTTTGAGTTCCAGACCTTTCACCAGCTTTGTCACCCTTCTCTGGACATGTTCCAGCACCTCAACATCTCTCTTGAATTGAGAGGCCCAGAACTGGACACAGTACTCAAGGTGTGGTCTGACCAGTGTTGAGTACAGGGGAAGAATAACCTCCCTTGTCCTACTGGCCACACTGTTCCTGATACAGGTGAGGATGCCATTGGCTCTCTTGGCCACCTGACACACTGCTGGCTCATCTTCAGCCTACTATCCACCAGTAACCCCCAGGTCCCTTTCCTCCTGGCTGCTCTCCAGACACATTTTATTAATACAGAATTTCTCCTTGGGTAGAGATCATCAGTTTCTAGGACAGAACAGTAACTGAAACTCCAATTAGTCTAATATAATTCTATTTAGATTATTATTGTTAGCAAGATTATTACCAAAAATAAGCTCTGGGAAGAGAATAGATATTCATTATTTTAATCAGGATCCCTAATTATCACTTTAAAGATACAACACAACTGAAGTTAGTAGCTCTACACTTATTTTTACCAGGAAAAGATAATTCCCTGAGTATAATTTGTTTAGAAGAGTGACATGTTGATCTGAAACACCTACTCACTACATGCTTGTGGACTGGGAAAGAAATATTTTCTATGTCTACTGTGTTAGTAGTATTGAGTACTATAACTGTTTTGAATGCAAGTGGAGAATAAGAATCACAATGTGCCAAGGAAAATACTTGCTGTCAAATGTCATTAAATCCTTTTTTTTTTTTTTTTTTTTAAACAAACCAACCAAACCAAACTCAAAAAAAGCCCAAACCAAACAGAAGCTATGTTTCTGGAGCAATGTTTGTAATGTCACTTTTTTTTTTTCCTTCTTCATTTTCTCCAGGAGAAAAATCCAGTTGCTCCTCATAATTAAATGGTACTTCAGAAACCTTTTATTCCTGTGTGAAAGCATCAATTATTATGTAACTTCTCTTACTGATTTTAGACCATTTAATCACTCTGTTATTATTACATGCTTGGAGGTGTTAGGAATACAACTACCACATTCATCTCTCCTAAACCTTCTGTCAAGAGCAGACAATAGGTAAAGCAAATGTCTGCGCCCCAGTATTAAGTCTGAATAAAGAAACGAGATCCGTGTTATGGTCTGTGTGTAACTATAGGTCCTGATATATGCAAACATTCTCTCTGTGTTCACATGTCACTAAGGCTGTCACTATCGTCACGCCTTTCCAAAAAACTGGAAGTTTAAAGAACATGTATAATGATGCTTGCTAGATTTGGAGTCCTTCAAGCTCTCCGTTATGTGGCAGCCCAACTTCCTGCCCTCAAGGCTTGATGGAGTTTTCATATACATCCTGCAGGCACAGGCATACAATCTAGGAGATGGGCCACAGAATCCAGAAGCAGGTGAGTCTGGAGCTACAGCGGCTGTAAGCTTCTTTTAGAACTGCTACACACAAACATAATTTGGCCAAGAAGCTTGTCCAGGTGCAAGCACCTTTCCATTATCCATAACTCTCCAAGGCTTTGACTTTTCACAAAGTGAGATTCTGCCCTAGCACACCTACGAATATCCTACATGTTCCTAATATTAGGATTTCCACTTCCACAGTGCTTGCACCAAAAGAGCTTTCAACCCTTCCTGTATGTGATGCACTTAGTCTTCTATTAGACTGGTATTTTAACACAGCACCAAAAGCTTGCTGAAAGCCCACCAGTATTTCTCTTCTGATGTTGATGCTGGATAGAAAGCACTGCATGCTATTCGTGTTAATTAATTGCAACCATTTCAAAACCATTGTTGGAGTGGGCGGCAAATAGTTTCCCTGATACTTAACGCCTTACAAGCCTTAACTTATCGAGCACTGTAACAATGCCATAACACAGGATTGGATAAGTCTGATGGCTGCAGGTGTCACCATTCTTCCCAGCCCTGATTAAGACACTTGTAAAGGAATATTGGCACTGCTGTGCACTCTGTCAGCTCATATTCTCTGTTCAAATATCCAAAGAGCTTCACCTCAGAATGTCTGCATCAGCACACCCAGCTGAACGAGGGAAGCTAAAATTCAGTTCTCCTATCTGAGTACGTGGTTTTCTTCACTGTTCCAGAAAGTATCCTCTATCTAGCTGTCAGGGGCACACAAGTCAATGCCCTTCTGGATTACAGAGATTAATTCCAACAAAGGATTGTTGTTTTTTTGCTTTTTTTTCAAATCACTGTTTCTGTAACAAACGCTCATTTTGACAAATGAATATGTTTCCATAAAAGCTGTTCCTCTGTACTACTCAATCAGATCTATTTGCAGTTTTAATTATATATTTCATTTTAACAGTCATAATTTGCAATTCAAATAATCTGCAGACCAAAAGACACTGAAAAAAAATACTGAAAAAATGTTCAAATAATTTTCAGCCATTAATGTATCAGAGTTCTACAGTTTGTTTGCAGACAATTTATGAACAGAAAGAAGGGTAAAGCTGTTTTAATAAATTATTAGTTGCACATTATTGAATCATTCTTAGTCCTTGCTGTAGGTATAAATGAGTCTATTTAAATCCAGAAAACGTAAAAGGAAAGACAACTTTCTCCCACACAGCAACCTACTATGGTTATGAGGAGAGACAGTTTTTCAAACATCTCTATATTAAAATACCTCTGCCAAAAGTATTCCCTAAGTATATGAAGGGTGTAAAGGTCATGTAATAAGGCTCAGCACACTAAGATTGCGGAAAGTGTTCTGCTGCAACTTGGAGAGAAAAAAAAATCATGAGCAACACCCAAAATACTCAAGCCTGAAAAGATTCTCAGCCTAGCATAAATCAGCACAGTTCTGGTGGCTTTAAGTTAGCTACCCAAGTTTATTTACACATTTATTGAGCTATAACTTACCACGTTCAAGAATGAATATTTATAGATGTTTTTGTGCTACAATATAAGGTGCCTGTGTCTTGTAAAACTGGCAGGTTCCCATAGATTTGCACTTGAGACAAAGCAGAACAAAGTGCAAGAGACTGACTTGCAAATTACTGTGCCACCAAAAGCTTGAGAGCCAAAGATCTCTGGATACTCACTTTGAGTGAGTCCCCAAATTTTTCAAAAGAAAGGCAGTATTTTCTGCCTTGCTACAGGTATAATCACATTAGCATCAGGGAAATCTTGCTCGTGAGTATTTGCAAGAGGGTGTCTGTGGCTGTGTTTGTGCGACACAGACTGTGGGAACTAATGAATTCTAGGCATTTAACCCATTGGGGAAAGGAATCAATCCGTGCTATAAATATTTCATATAAAAGCAATGCAACTGGCCAGCACTCCTCTCTGTTTACTGGAAACAAATTGCTTTCCTAAATTGTGTGGACAGCAGCCAATGTCTGTTACCAGTGATCTCATTGATAAACACAGGTTATACCTGCAGCCTGAAACACAGAATCCTCCACTGAGCAAAGAACAAAAGGCTCCTCAAGCACACTTATCAGTGCTTCAATTTGCCACTTTTTGAGTCTGAATCAGGCTCAGGAAACTCTGAAGTGCCTCCTGCAGGCTGTGGAGGAGAATATGGAACAATTCCAAAAGGTAAATACCACCTTTCATGAAAGTGCCTCAGAAAAGGCATTTCCAAAACAAGTGGAAAAAAAAAATAACTGGAATTTTATCTTCTTGAGGTGCCAAAAAGTGGGTCTTAATAAGACAAAAAAGGAACTTGTAGTGGTTCAACCTAAGCTTATTTCCAACACCTCTCTTCTCACAAAATCAGCTCTGAACCAAGCAAGCCAATAACACAGCTTCACTCCTGGAGTCTTCTGGACCTCTGTGTCCAGACCGCACTTACTAGCACACACATGATGGAACAAATCACAGGAAACTAAGTGAAATTTAATGCAGATTATTTTATTATCTGCCAACATCAAGCAACCTATCATCCCACCAGAGCTGAATTTAAAATAATTGAGTTTGTAGCTCTGAGATCATGGGATGTCAGGGGTTGGAAGGGACCCAAAGAGATCGTAGAGTCCAACCCCCCTTCCAGAGCAGGATCATACAATCTAGCTCAGGTCACACAGGAGTGCATCCAGACAGGGCCATAAAAGTCTCCAGAGGAAACTCCACAACCTCTCTGGGGAGCCTGTTCCAGTGCTCTGTGACTCATAGAGTAAATAAATTCCCCCTTGTGTTGAGGGGATTTGCCCATTGCTCCTATCACAGTAAGCAAGTGAGAAGAGCCTGTCCTCCGGCTCCTGACACCCAGCCCTCAGATATTTGTAAACAGTTATTAAATCCCCTCTTACTCTTCCCTTCTCCAGACCAAAAAGCCCCAGGTCCCTCAGTCTGTGCTCCAGTCCCCTAATCATCCTTGTAGCCCTCTGCTGGACCTTCTCCAGCAGATCCCTGTCCATCTTAAACTGGGAAGCCCAAAACTGAACACAGTACTCTGGCTGGATATCAGTGCAACATTTGTACTAGTCTGCCTCGTCATTTCAAGAAATTACAGATCCATACAGCACTTCACCTTCTCGTCAAACATCAAATCCTAGATGGGTGTCCAGCCAAGTTCATTTAAATGCAATCAACTGACCAGGAATCCCAGAGAAAGTTGTGTGACCACATGCCCCACAGGGTTTGTGTATGCTGTTGCTTCTACACTGCTTGTGAAGATGTTTTGCAATGAACTTTCTTACTGCTTACACTTAGCATATTTCAAATTGCGTCACTGAGAGCGTGGCAACTGGAATTCCTTCAGCTAAAATTCCACTGGATAATGTGCCCTAAGCGTCACCTATTTCTTTACAGTCAGGAGTGTAATTCAGTTTGTGGGACCAGACTAGAGCTGCTGGAAGCGGCATCTGCAATATACAATGTTATTCCTATGCCCAGCTCATATTGAACCATTTGTTTACTAAGGTCTGAGACTGATCATTAAAACACAAGTTTTTCAAGGAACTTTGCACAGCAGCTTAAAAGAAAAGTTTTCCTTGAGTTTCAATTTATAATAATCTATCCAGTAATCTCTGCTTAGGTAATAAAAGATAATAAGTTTTATGATGCCTCCCTAATGCCAAGCCTTTACCTAATCTGCTATCAAATGAATCAAAATGAAGCTTACTGGGTTAACATCAGAAATCACATTCTCACAAATTAGGTGCACTTAGATTGTATTTCCCTCCATAAACATTCCAATTCCCACAACAGAAAGCAATGCTCTAAAGGTCAGGATGGAAATCGTGTTTCTGCTGTGTAATCTGTTTTGCAAATTTGTACCACTGGTCAAAATGCTCAGAAAACTCAATTACTGTCTTGCTATGACAACCATACATCAGCAGGCTCAGGCAGACAGAGGTTATTTCTAGAATTAGTACCCTAATGCAAAAAGCATATTGTATGATTCCAGATGTACAACCTTTGCCTGATGTTTGTATTGTTAAATATTAATGGAAGCACTGTCTATTATTTCAGGCATATAATCAGGAACACAATATTCTAGTTAAATAAGGGCATTTTAAATTGCAGTTGGGGAGGACAAAACTCTCCATGTCCATTTGAACAATTTACCATTTAAACAGGCTATTCCAATCAAAATAGTCATCAAATGCTACTTTTAATCACTTTGATTATTTTTCCTTTAACTTATTTTTTCTGTATGCAAATCTTATTTTAGAGCTTAGTGGTCTATTGCCAGTGATAATTCCAGGTAGCTTTTGAAATAAAGGACCCTGCTGAGAGTGTAATGAATCAGTAAACGACACTAGCTTTGCTCATGGACAAAAACAATTCTAGTGGCTGCATTTATACTCTCATTGGGTTATACCCGCAGAATATAAATTGATCCAATTCTAAATCATCCAAGGGAAAATTATGTAAAATGGATTTCAATTACACTATTGCCATTTTACAAAAAGCTTATCACACTATGGGGTGAAAAAAAATCAACCTTACTATTGGATTTACTTTCTGATGAAAGACATAACAATGGAATTTTCCATTTAAAAATATCTCTAGTCAATTTCATTCTTTTCTTACTTAATATGACATATCTTTTTATCAGCTTCCTTTCATGATAAAAAATAATTAAATGCCCTATTTGGAATCTCCATACTTTCTGCTTTGTTTAATAAGTTCATTTTTTTTGCTAAGCTTTCATAATCCTACTTATATTTTCAAAGGGCATCCACCAACAAAGCAGCTGCTTTCCATTCCCCAAAAGTCAGGCCTTGTTTTCTTGCAATCAAGTCAAGATTTATAGTTTATTCTCACTTTCAGACTTAATCTGCCATTGCCTTGCTCAGATTTTGCACTGTAGTACTATTGCTTTTGCTGAACAATATAAGATGGTAACTTACTACAGTTTGATCTTTTCATAAGTTTATGTCTGTTCATGAGAACTGTACACAGCTTTGTCCTGTAAAGCAGTCTTCAAAAGCTTTTCACATTCACTATTAATTGATAGAATACAAACATTAAAAGGTAAGTATGTGAAGATCACACAAGCAGCAGAAGAAGAGTCCAGAAACAGAACTATAACAAAGCAAATTTTGGCTCTAGTCTAAATGTTTTGATAAGCAAAGTTTGCCCACAAGCAAGTCAAGAGCTTTTAATAGCACAAAACTAAGCAGGTCAAAATTGTCTTGGTGCAACACGTCTTAGACACTGTAAATTAGATTTTGTGTTACTGTCTGACATTTCATAAAGATTTGTGATTATGCCAAATAGATGACTGAGGCACCTTTTCAAGTCTCTACAGATTAGCATTTCCTGTGGCTAGAATGTAACACAGAGGATGTGCATGGAACACATAATTCATATTTCTGGATGTCCTGCAACACCTCTTGGACCTACAGTACATTTGATTCTGACCTCAAACAGATTGGGATCTAATTCCTGACATTTCTGCAGGTCAGAGGTTAGTGTTGTTTTGGCATGCTCTACAACCTTTACAGCATCTGAGAAACTCTTATCCACACAATTGATTTGTATGTACACATTGCCCAGTGAAACCAACCAGTGAGTCAGAGTTGCAGGATCAGAATCAGGTCCTGGAATAACTTCAAAACATTTTTGCAAAAAGGAAATCAAAGTGGGCTCTGTAATTATAACATCTAATAGGATTGAAATGTAATTAATATTGAATACCAAAAACTAGGATATATAATCATAATGACAATTAAGATTAACAAGAGTAGCCCAGTAATAAAAACATTTAAAGCAATACCCTTTCTCTATTTCTCTCAATGAAAGTGTTTGAAATGATGATTTATACAAATCCACTATTTGAACTGAGATTAACAAATATTAAGCTCATTATAACTTTTAATGTTATTTGCATACACTTTATTGAGAGAGAGAGGAAGAAAATAAAAAGGCATTTCAAATTTACCAAAAAATATTGCAGAATAGAGTTGAATTTTCTGCTCCCTTAAAAGCCTATTTAGGTCACTTTAAGTTAAGCACAATTCAAGAGGTAGGAAATGCTGAGTTAGCATTACAATAAACAGAACTGATTGGAAGGGAGGCTACAAGTAAAACAATTAGTGTAATAAACAGATGGAGAAGACACTTTGAAAATTACTGCCTTTGTCAAATGTTCAGCATCATAAGCCTGGTAAGATCCCATCCATGGAAGCAGGAATGCAATTACTGCCAGAAATGTGAAATAAAATTTATATTAGGTATGTGTTAACTTATTAAAGCAGAACTATGACATACAAATGAAAGAAAAGCAGGATAAAAGAAACAGCAACTATGTTTCCTTCTCTGGGAATTCAAAGGCTAGCAACAGATTATCAAGGCAGAATCCTGTTATTTGCGGTATTCCCCTTCTCCCTGAGCTTTTCCTTCTCTGCTTCTATCTCCGTTTCAAAAATATTTCCAAGGCATTGAATGAGAAGCTTGCAAATTCAGCTGTGCTTCCTGTCACGAGGGGCATCACAATGTGAGACAAAATTGAGCAAGGTCATCTCTCCATGGGAGTGAATCTGTCTGCAGTTCTCCAGGCTTGATGGGAAATTGCTGAATAAAATGTGTGATTCTCAACTAATAATGATATATGTAGCATGCTAAAAACTGTAAATTCTGAATGTGCCCTGAAGCATAGTGTGTTCCTGGATGGATGTGTTACACTTTCTTGGAACTTAATAGCTGAGTTCATTGCCTTACTAAGATCAAGAAAATCTTTTCTTAATAAACAGTTAAGTTGTCAGTTTGCACAATCCCCGTGCCTCAGGATAAGGACCATGAGAACAGTGCCATAGGAACCCACTCATGCTTCTACCTGATGATTGCTCTAGTGGAATCTAATCTGGAGGCATCCTAAAATGTATGCAGAGTTAGTGGAGCTGGGACAAGTCAGAGGATAAGAAGTCTGGACTCCACTTAATTCTCTGGACCTAGTATTTTCCTGTTTATAAAATGGATTTATAATAGCTATAGAATTTATCAGGTATTATCTTTTCCCATATATTCTGATTCCAGATGGTGAAGAGCAACATCATGCCATTTTACTAGGCCACAGAGGTAACTAACCATCATTATTTGGTCCACAGTGCACAATTCACTATGGAATTTTTCCTGTATTACACTTAGGAGAGAAGCACTTTGAAGGAAAATTCTACAGCATAAAGAAAGGAAAAAGACATCATTTTAAAGGGACTATTCAAATAATAGTATTTTTTGATCAGTCCTGAATTAAGTGTTGTGTTGAGTTTAATCAATATTTTTGAGATACAGTTCACGTAATCTAAGTGTTTTAACCAGGATTCTGTAGCTGAGACTTTCCTTCATAAATAATCAACCTAGATAGTTGATTTTATCAGTTAGATAGAACATAACTTCTCCTTAACAGTCCTACATTAAGAGAATGTTGAGTTCTGTCTTTAAAGTTTTTACAAATTCCCTGTTTACCAGAAGTCAACTTGTGTGGTCCTAAGTGTGCCCAGAATAGCACTAGATAATTCTTGTGAAAAAAAAGATAGCTTTTCCTCTGCAAGGATCAAAAGAAATACTGCAGTATCTTTTACTTTAATGTAAGTGGCAGCACTTTTACCAGCAATCTCAAAAAAAACTGGTTACTAATAAAGGCACTCTTTAAGGGAAACTATTACAACACGCAGTAAAGATTCACCCAGGATAGCTTCACTTCTAATTGGGAAGCTAAACCCACCAGGTACCTAGTTCTGCCTTTGACAAGTGCACCGTTGGCCAGAACTGCTTGTGGGGTGGTACTGTGAGGCATCCAGTACCTTCTAAATTCACATGCTGCTGTTCCATTCACTCATTTCCCCACATAGAGAAGTTATCAGGAAATGTGATTTGTTCATAAATATAGAATGTGATGTCTTGATTACAGGCTACAAACGAACAGGAGAAGGCCTCTGAAGAAATCCACACTTAGAGTGAGCTGTACTTCAGTAATTCCAACATAGGCAGCTGCACAGGTTCACATCAACCAACAGATTTATGAAATAATCGATACAGGTTAAGCAACTCCCAAAACAGCAACATCTTCATCCTTACATGTGCCTTTTTAAACAACTCTTCTAGGTTCAGCTATTAAACACAGAATTTAAATCTATGTCAAAGCAATATGCTACTCCTACTGTGCACAGTCATCTATTTAGCATGCAGCCTAATATCCAGAAGTAATGGAATGTGTCTTTACATGACAATCCTGATGTCCACCACAAACATCCATTAACTGCATACAGCAACACCCCACAGACAGGTTAATTGAAACAACGATAAATGACATGACTGAGGTCGTGCTGAGAATCACTCATAGACTTTAGAAGTAGATTCTCTGAGAGAGTTCCAGTTCCTAGCCTGTAACTAACTGATTTCTCTCTCTTAGGTAAAATGAAAAATATTAAGATTCCTTTCCTGCATTTATAATGACTTGAACAATTTCCTTACTTCAATGGCTGATCCTCTTGCTTCAATTATTGATCAGCTCACCTGACAGCCTCAAAACCTACTCTGGAAGTTTGTGCTCCACACAAACATAACATTATGGTAAAACAGAATGCGTCCTCCTAATTTTGATGGGTCCTGTTTTTTGTGATTCAGTGGTTTTCTTTCTTGACTATTATAATCTTTATGAATGTTTCAGTAAAATCAAAAGTTTAATTGCTTTAGGAGGCAGCAGGGATGGCAGAATGTCAGATCAGGTCATTTGCTGACTGCTTGTTACTGAATGACTATAATTGGAATATTCGCCTCAGATTTTTAAAAGCAATAAGCTTTGAGGATATTTACATTCAAATGCTTATTTTCCCAAGATTAATTTTGAATCCTCTAAGCCTCTAGGAAGTAGTTTGTTTCTACCATGTAATTGCTATCTTTTATTTCATGTGACAAGGCTCTCTGATGATCACATCAGTTTGATATGTAAGTGTTTAGATGGATAGAGTATTTTTTTTTTCTGAATCTGTTGTTTTTCACCTGGAGCGTAATGCCTGAGCTTTGCTCTACTTGGGAAAAAAAAAATTGGAGGGGGGTGTGGAAAGAAAAAAGACCAAATTTGAAATTCTTGAGCCACTTGCCCTACATTTCCCAATGGCCAAGTGACACCTATCTATTTTCTGAGGATGTAATAAAAATATTCTACAGTTAAAGACTTTATCACATACACTTGTCAAACTTTGATGGCCAAGGAAAGATCTCTGTTATTCATGCTCTTGTAATCTCTGCACACCTTCTCATTCTTTACACAGAGATCTTAATGGCCATGAATTATTTGCCTCATTGGTTATGGTGTTAGGAAATAAAAGTATGGGAAATATTCATTATGATGTTCTCCTGTATTGAACTTCCACTTGGTTAAAGTATTAAAACAAGCTGCAAGGAAAATTAAACCTAAGAAATGGCAGGTGCATTTATGAATGAAAAAGACAAAATAAAGGCTCTATTTCTCTTGAAGTGGCTAAACAATAAGTTCTTAGTGTATTGGCTTACGTCTCCACCTACCCAACAGCTTTTCATTCACTTCTGTTACTAGATGGCAGTCTTATAGCAGAAGCTGAGGACATGTGGAAAGTGGAATTAAAACAAAAGAGAGAGAGAGACTGAAAAAAAAAGAGACATTGTCTCAGTCATCGTTTCAGGAGGAATGATACTGAGCTGCATATGATCTTTTTCTTCATGTGTAATTGGAACATAAGTGATTTGTAGACACTTGAAACAATGTCTCTGATGGATTTCTTCCTATGATATTCATAAGATCTGCAGAAAGCAGACAGGCTAGATTGTCTAGGGGTAGGAGGAGCACCTTTTACATTTCATACAACTACATATGTCAATATAATATAGGAAATTAATTTTAAACACAGAAGTATGGTGCACTTCACTCTGGAAACCTGTCACCTGCACTGTTCTTACCAAAAAATGATTTAAATCCTCAAAGTGATACACAGAATAATTTTAATTCATACCTGCAGTTTGTCTGGGCACTGCCTTTATCTCATTTCAATAAAAATCAGTGTGAATATTCACCCACTACTTTTTTTTACATCCTAATGAGTAGTGCTTTCTTCTGTCCAAAAGTTATGTCTCTAATTAAGAAATACTGTTATGGGTCAGCAAGGAACTGACTCCACCTCATTGCAAATCTGATAAATAACTCTACTGAAAATACAATAGCTGAAGCACTGGTGAGTACATTTAATGACTGCCTCATTAGTAATACAGCAAAAATGCTTCAGGGACTTAAGGTGGCAAGAACTGATGATTACATCCTTTCTTAGATTTAGGGGTGGCAAGGAAGTGCAATCAGAGATCTAGGAAGAGAAACAGGGATTTCATCTTGCTTGCTTCTTCCTGAAGATACGGCTACTTCTTTCCCAGCACTTTTACATTTCATCTTTAAAATAAATTATTATTTTTAAAGGCCAAGCCTGTGCCTTCATTTTTCACTTTGACAGCTCCTGAAATGCAGATAGATTCTGTATCATATAGAATATTTCCCCTATTTTAGTTTAGTCTTCTTTTTTTCTAGTGCTATACAAAAAATTACTGACTTTACAATGATCCTGTAAAAAACAAGATCAGAAAACAAAGCTGTTGCAGCTGGAGAGGAACATTACCTTCTCATCTTGATGATTTAATTTTTTTAATCTTATTTCCTTCATTTCCAGGAGCTCCTTTTTTAATTAATTCTAACAAGAGGTCTAACAATTCACCTACAATTCACCTTTTTTTTTTTCTTCTTCAAAATCCTTGCTAGTGCTGCAGACAAAGATTGTGATTCCCAAAAGATGAAACATTTTTTTATAAGAAACTTGTCTATGTGGTGCAAACAAAAGTGTCAGTACAACCCTGCTATCACCTCTCTAATACATCAAAACATCAACACAGATGTGCTGACTGTGCAGAACATACAATTTCTTGGTCTAGAAACTTGCTCTAAGTACTGCAATTTTGATTTTAAATTAGATATTAAATAATAATGTGTGGTTTAGTAAATAGTTATTAAAATTTAATTTTTATTATTGCTGTGAATATTAATCCATTCCAGTTAATTTGTTTTACATAATTCCTACAAAACATGCCTTCCTGGTCTTCAAAAATAGTTTTGTTTAACTTATCCTGCAACAGAGACTGGAAAAGGCCTCTGTATGTATCCAACAGTTCTCAGTGTGATTTATGTTCAAGAAACTAACAGCATATGGGCTCTAACAACATATGCTGTAACAGTACTGGGCACTGGCTTGTTTTCCTGTGATGTTTTGTAGACACTGAAGACATGAGGTGAATGTAAAACCTGACTGTAAGGTGTCAAAGTGATGGAGTGTTAGCCAGTAAGAGAAAACTTCTCAAACTGATGATTGACTAGGGATGTGTTTTCCTACAGACATTTTACATTGTATAATGAAACCATAATATGAGCATACATTATTCTGTGTCTTCATTAGAAATTTAAACAAGCTGTAGCAACACAAAGTATAGACCACAATGTGCACAACAGAGCTCAGTGGGTGATTTATTATCATCTTAAACAGAGGCAGAATTAGACCTGACACTGCAAACTTTGATTCACCTGTGTGAAGACAACTGTATGCCACTAATTCTGACATTAAGTAACACTCAGAATACAAAGTAGAGGAACAATAATTTTCCAACTGTTTCACTTTATTCTAAAGCAACAGGCATGCCATGACAAGATAGAAATTAATTTAAAAATTCAAAATATATCCAGCCATTATCTGATATATCAAATACAAAGTCATTCAGTCACATTATGTAGCTAAAAGGCTGGAATTTTATGTTGCCGGATTAAACAGAAAACAAGAATCAATTGGTGTAAGATGCAACACCGAAAAAATTATGTAGCAGCAGGAGAAAAGTGAAGCACAAAGTGTTTAAATGTTTCTCCAGGTCACAGTGCAAATTTGTGTCAGCAGATGATTCTGGTATTCTCACTCCCAAGACAAAGCTGTAATTGCAAATCTATGAATACTGGAATACCTTCTGATTCCTAATACAAACCAGCTACTGATTTAGCAAGGACATTCAGTCCTTTAGCCTACCCTACATGGACATTAAAATGAAGCATGGATACTGGCAGCCTAGGTTTATATTTGGGAATAGAAGAAGCAGGAAAAAAACACTTGAAGGCATTGTCATATATTTACTCTAGTGAGCACAGCTCAGATACTGACTTGAAACTGCAAAAAAAAAATCTTTTTCAGTGGTGAACAAATGTTCAAATGCTTTTGAATGCTGTGTTTGGGAATACGGAATTACACATGATTAACAGCAGGTAACACAAGATTCAGCAAGGAAGGCTAGCATGATGCACAGAGGTCAAGACTTAAAATCCCTTGAATTATAGAACTGTTTCAGTTGGAAAACACCCCTAAGATTGAGGTCAACCATTGGCACCACCATGGCCATTAAATCATGTTTTTGAATGCCACGTCTACACATTTTTTTGAACACCTCCAGGGATGGTGACTCCACCACCTCTCTTGGCAGCCTGTTCCAACACCTGACCACTTTCAGTAACATTCTTTTTTTCCCTAATATCCAAACTAAACCTCCTTTGGTGCCATCTGAGGACATTTCCTTTTGTTCTGTCACTTCATACCAGGCAGAAGAGACTCCCACCTCACTACAGCCTCCTTTTGGGTAGTTGCAGAAAGCAATGAGATCTCTGCTCAGCCTCCTCTTCACCAGACTGAACAACCCCAGTTCCCTCAGCCACTGCTGATAAGACCAGTTCTCCAGACCTTTCATCAGCTTTATTGACCTCCTCCACTGTCTCTAACTTTAAAGCTTTAACACAGGAAATAAGTTAAGCTGGACTGCCTCTCTTACAGACTGCTAGTGCAGCTAAAATGCACATATCTGGGCAGACTTGTCCAATGTCATTTTTGGGGGATTTTTCACTCCTCCTTCAGGAACAATTTGGTAACATTGGGCTATTCAGTCTCAACTAATAACAGTCTTTTTGACAAGTGATCTCATTCTTTGGCACTGGAAATAAGTGAATAGGCAGTTTCAGACATATTAACTACTTTTGAAACTGTGATTGGAAAATCAGTCTACCCTGACCTGTCAGAAGATGCTCCTCAGTTCATGCAAAGCTGAGGTCTTAGGATTGTGCTTGGTTTTAAAGTTCTTAGTCTTTAATTTTGTAAACTGTCGTTACATAATGTGTTACAGGCTCTCTATTTTCTTCTTGGGAGGAAAAAAAATTCCACATTTGTATACAATTCAAGCATTAAGAGTTAAAATGATTCACAAAACAGACTGAATTTTGACTGAAAACATTGAACTTAAGTCACATACACTTTAAAAACAGTATTCCCATTCATATTTGTGCATCTGAATTTTGAAATATTACCACCTTATTCCTCCAGACTGCTTCCCCTATTTTCTTGTCTTCTATCTGAACTCAGTAATAGCTGTCTGTCCCTGTCTCCTCTGATAACAGATTCCTCTGATTTACTTTTAAAAAGGGCACAATAAACAATAATGGCCAGCTAAAGACCAAATCTGATGATAATGAAAACTCAGTCACCAGCAGCTCAAACTGCAGTCTATCGCTGACTTAATGATGAAAGACTGTTTAAATATTACAGCTCTCTTGTTAGGAGTTAAAGTTAAGATTGAATAAATATAAATTCAACCTCATTTAGTTTAAGTTACATGAGAAATAAGTTAAACATTTCACGATCTGTCCTGTCATGAATTCCTTAGTATTATATATAACCATGCACTCCTCACTCAGCAGACACAAGCCTTAAGCCTGCACTCATTAGTCCATATTTATTATGAAATTTAAGGAGAAGAGGTATAGGTTCAGTAACAGACACAGAAGCAAAAATATCTCAGTTGACTGTGAAGTAGGGCCAGTGGCTTCCACAGCAGCATTTTTTGTACCACTCCGAAATGATGATTTTTTTTGCATACCACCTCGGTTACAAACACTTTGCAGAAGAACTGGACACCGAATTACCATTAAACTGCATTGGTTTACGTAGCCTTCAAGGTAAAACCTGTCACTCCGTATTGATCCTGGTCTGAATATTGTTCCTGCCTCTGATGGAACTATTTTGGGACAACAATTTTGTTGCTATTTTGGGAAAGAACTGGTTTTCTTCTCTAAGGCCTACCAGTCAGCCTGGCTCACCAAAAAACCCTGAGGCACATTAAACAAAAAAAGTGACCTCAGAGTGTACTATTACATGGCAAAGGGCAGCAGGGAAGAGATGCTGGTTGGTGTCCTATAAGGACTAGAGCTACTGCTATAAACTCCTAATCTAAACAGCCCTGCCTGTCAGCAGAGCTACTTAGTGGTAGGTCACAAATGTAGGATGCAGCCATGCTGTTTGCAGTCCTAGCATTAATATGCTCATTGCCAACTCAAAGTTGCATGACGTATCATCTGGATCTTCACTACTCTATGTTTCTTCTGATTATTTCAATTTAATTGTCAACTCATGGAAATTCAACTATTTTTATTTTCTCTCTTCCTCTTCTAAGTATTTTGGCCCAGTGAGTCTTAACAAAAGGTGATTTAAATAAACTCCAGAAAAAACAAAGCAGTGCTGTTAATAGCTTCTCAAAACTGCATACAACTGCAGGCTAGAAGTTCATCTCCTGAGGATACTATGCAATGCCATCTTATCCTAAGCTGTCCTGAAATACTAAACTTCTCAGCAGGTCAGCTTTGAGTTACCACTTCAGATCATTTCTCAAACACAATACCCACTCTGCCACTGCTCCTACTTTCTGTCTGCAACTCGGTTAAGAAGGACAGCTTAAACGTGTCTGGTGTCTTAGTGGCTCTCCAAATTAGCTGGGCAGTATCTAATGTCAGGGACTGTCAGTCAATACCTTATTGCTTCATGTCAGTCAATACCTTTACGCTTCATTGCTTTGTTGGTAAAAGTAATCTTCTGCAATATAGTTCAAACAAATGAATATATGCTTGAAATAAGGAACAGAAAAAAAAATGGTAGGAAAATTAAATTGGTATTTTCTACTCTATCAGCATATACCAATCTACCATGGTCAGGGGAGCTTCCATTCTTGACCATTATTTATAAGCACTTTGCTACTTAAAGAGAGAGGAAAAAAAAATCCCTTTTATTTGGGGATGCATGGAAAGATTGGCTGCCACCCTCATAAGAATACTGATAGATGTGAAAGCCTATATATACAGAGAGCATCCAGAAGTTGTGAGAAATTCTGTCTCCAGGAAGAAAGACTGGTTAAGGAACACGACTTCAGACTAAGTGCGAAGAGCCACAAGACACTCTCAAAAATCTGTAATAAAGACATCCCTCCTCCAGCCAACAACAAAAAAATCATAAAGCAGCTGTTACAGAGGAGTTCAAGTACTTGTGCAAATATACAGGACAGTTCTCACTATTACCAAAGGCAGAAGACTGACCCTGTGCATCCTTCCATGCTGTTTAGCTTCTGTAAGCCTGCGCTCACAAGCAGCCGTTTTGCAGATCATCACTGATACCTCACTAAAGGCAAGCTCTAAGTGCTCTCTTAGTGCTTCAAGGTACTGGCTTCTTAAAGAAAATCCTGTAAGACAGGAAGGCAATTGCCTATAATTTATCTGAGCAGAACACCAGCCAAATCCATAGCTTGACATACAGAAAAGTGTGCATGGGAGATTACAGTGGGGACAGAGACTTAAAACTATTGCATTAACTTACTGAACTTTCCATAACTTACTCTTGTGTCCCTCTCTAAATGGTTTTCTATCGAATTGTTCAGCAGTGCCTCCCCATTAAGCCCTGAATATGTATAGACACAGCAGGTGGTTTAAAAATAGCTGCAAGTGTGTCAAAAAAAAAAAAAAATTAGGTTGTTTAGGGAGGATTTTAATGACACCTACAGCAATTTGCACTTGACAAATTTTTATGTTTCTATGGTGCAGAAATACCCAAAATGAATTATCTTGTTTGTCACTGGGAAAAGGACAGTAATGAAACATGCTAATTTGGAAAGCAAAATTAAATTCCAGTCAAGGCAATATTCAAACAGGTGCCATCTGAATTACATTTGTTACACCTTGGAATAATATTCTGCAATATTAAAGGCAAAAAGGTACCACAGGTTCACCCAAGACTAGTGATGCAAAGCCTGGAAGCATGCGTTAGACTTTCTGCATTGCACCTCAGTGAAATTTGCCTGTTACATGGAATAAAAAAGTCTTCTGAAAGTGATTATTGATATTCTCACAGTAGTATTGATACTGTTTTAGAATATTTCTGTATGCACTTATGATGCTACCATTTGCTAGCAATAAATTGTAGATGCTCTACTGTTTTACTTATAAGGTCTTTAATTAGGAACTCACAGATTTAACTGTAAAGAATGATGGTATTAAACCATCTTATGAGATGGTGATGTGTCACTCTGTTGAGACATATTTATTGCTTTGGATATGTTGGCCACCCATCATAATTTCTAATTATCACTTCAAATCATACAAAGTATATCCCCTACTATACACAGAAGGCAGGTGGGTGAGAGGAAGTCTTTTACAAAAACAGGCCTCCAGGGAATAAATATTAAATGATGTCATTTCATTTAGGTTTCTTAAAGTTACGCTATTAGTTACAGCACCACTTCTAGAAAAAATTATGTATTATAGAGACATCCCTATGACATGACCAGCTGCCTACAAGCAAGAGGTGATGATTGTACCACAGAAAGAAGTACGTGTTTCAAAGTAGTGAAAAAGTAGGAGAGTGTAAACTGCTACAGAATGGTACATGTGACAAAACGTCTCTGAGGCAACAGCTGCATACATATAAAGTAATCCTGAAAACACATTGAAAGTATAACAGCTTTCATAGCAACTTCTGAGTCTGGACTGGGGCTCTCAGTATCCAAAGAACAGAGAAGAATACACTATTTAGCAAAAGGCTGAGTATATTTGGTAAAGCTAAACTAGAAAATTAGGAAACACAAGATAACCCTAGTTGAGAGAAAAACAAAAGCTTCTTCTGTATTGGGTATTTTATTTCCTATTACAACCCACTTTATTAATTCTCATTTAGCACTGAGAGCAGGGTCTCATGCTTTCTACAGTGCTGCCCTCCTAAATGTCATCTTCTGGGGTGCTGCAGCTATTTCCTTCTAAGATGAAAAATTCCAGGGTTTCACCTGTCCCCATTGACTTTGCCTTTCCTATATGCTTATCATAATTTCTTAAAGGAAGGACAAGGTAGTTTTTGTATCATATGCATACAGTTATGTGATATGCTGGGATCACAGTCCAGGACTGAGATTCCTATACACTGGTAGTAATAACAGTAAAAGAGTCCCAGAGGTGGAAGGATGATCTATGACAAGGTCCAGTTAAGACATGGCGGTAAGAACTGCAGTAAAACCACCATTTAGATATGCATCTCAGTCATGATGGGGATTTAGACTTGACAACATGATTTACCTTTGCCAATCATCACTTGAAAGAATGCCTTCTGAAGCTATCTTCTGTTTCTCAAAGGATATCTTAATGACTAGTGAATCTCTGATGCCGTTTTTGAGTCCTTTAGGAACAGACATTTGAACACAGCATAGCTGCCTAGGATAAACTTCCTGCAGTAGTGTTTGGAAAAGTTTCTTAGTTTAGTATTGGTGAATATTCACTGAACTGAGAAGAATTTAATCTTACGTTGCTCTGAATTTATTAATTTTGATATAAAGCATCATCCCACAAGTTCTGGGATGTGTTTTGCCTGGATTTCTACCATAGTGCAATACAAGAAAAGCTGCATGGATCTTTTATGTAGTCAAAGCTGTTTCCCTACACACACCAAAAAGGGCAGTAACCAGTTTCTCAGTGAAGACACAGGAGGACATCTAAAGAGCTGTCTTGGTTGCAAATATAATCACAGCCATTCCTCAGGTCAGTAGTACACTATATCTTCAACAGACAGTTACAGAAACAGTCTTCTATTCTACAGATTTTATACTAAAGACAAAAATGAAGCAGATGGTGACCATGAAAAAAATGAACAAGTACAGCATTCTACTTTTTATAGGGCAGGGATGGAACAGGATAAGAAAATAAGGCTATTTCAAGATTGCTTTGAAAATCCCAGCCCAATTTCCTCCCTCCTATTTTAAGGTTATAATTAAAATACCAAGGCTTCCTAGGTCAAAAGAGGAAAAACATGTAAAGAGAGAATTGCTAATGGATCCTAAAGGGAAAATTGCCAAACAAAACTAGGAATCTGACCTGGAAAGCAAACTGAATCCATCAAACGGAATTTTGATAGGGGACGGACACCGTTCAAAGAAGCAGGTGCTCTTTGCACTTTACCCAAGGATGTGATAGGCTCCCAAGTCAGCTAGACATGGAAGTGGAAAGTTACCAATCCCTGAACTGTGTTATATTAGAATACTAAATGTAGCAGCCAGAGTAAGGTTTGGGATATGTGGCGGGTGGAGAGTCAGAGGCTTTTAAAAAAGACAATCCAGCTTTGTTGGGTGAAACATGTTTTTAAAAAGCTTTAAAAAATAAAAAGTTGTCTCCCTGAGCACTGTGCATTCCTGTTGGGAATCAATTCTACCCTTCCTCCAGCAACTTTCATTGCCTTATCAGTCTGTAACAAAGTCACACAGACTACCTACAAGTTCTCTTTTTCTCCATAATCACTGAGGCTTGCCTGGAGATCTGCTCCCTGCATTTTTTGGGTGTCTCTTCTTGTTTCTTATGTGAGAGGCTCTCAGCTTGCTGTCTTTCTATTATGCCTGCACTCCTGATCCCAAATGAACACAGTTTCTTGCTCTCCCTTGAGAAACAAAAACCTTCTGTCACTGTTCTCCTCATGTGGCCACATTTCTCCACATTGCCTGGATCACAATGTGCAGCAAACAAGACAAGGCAACCACAGAGCATTCCTCTCATCTGCCAACATAATGCATTAACAAATCCTGTTGTTCCCATCCAAGAATAAGCAAATATAGCAGAAATACCTCCTGTCCCAAGAGGCTGCTATGAAGAACCTTAAGAATAATGGACAGGGAACTAAGAATAAGGGAAGAAACATCAATGCCAGGATGAAAAGCAAAATGTCTCAACACTGAGCAGCAGTTGTGGGACCACGAGCAATCTTTCTGAATTCTTCTAAGTACAGCTTAATGTAATCACATTTACTTTGAACATGTGACAGTAAGAATGAAGGGTTGCATTCAAGAAACTCATTTCCATTTGTACTGTAGGAAATTACCAGAAGCTCCAAAGTACAAGATACAATCTTTGCTCTTATTCTAACAAATTTGTAAGTTTATTATTAAATAGACAATCAGAAAATACTGCTCTTTCCAGAGCATAACTTTTAATTGGAAAGCCCCAGTTTCAGTGAAATATGTACCAAGAAAAAAATTAAGCTCCAGTATGGCTTCATTAAAAACAGACTGAGGTTCAAGTCCTTATATGGAGGCTCAAAGACATTTGCAGGTGACTATTTTAGCTATGTCACAGATCGCTTTCATTTTTTAACAATCACTACTTCATTTTCATTCTGATTGAGATAATCACCGAAAACTAAACAGGACAGGAAAGATGGGTTTTGTCCCAGTATTATAAAACTTTTGTTTTAGTCTAAAATTTGCTTATTTTTCTAATCAAACTTCTCTCTTTAAAAGTTCAAGTAAAGTTCAAAAGCTGTAAAGCTATTGCAGGAACCCCTGCATTCTGATGAGGTTCTCTGAATCTCAAACTCTGTAGCACATAGGAGTCCAACACAAATCACACATTAAGTCACTACACTGCCAGATGGAACCCATTTGTATAGTGCTTGGAAGACAAGGACCTTCATTTCATTTGAGTGTTGCTTCTTATTAGTTACAGGTCATTCAGTCACAAGATGTTTCCAACACCTAACACAAACCAATTATGACAGCACATTCTGTGCAAGGATGAAAGTGTTACAGCCTTGCTGAGTGGCAGGCATTGCTAACGGGGCTCTGATTAATATGCAATTCAGACTGATTTGATTTGTACAGAGCAGAGCAGCCTCTGTTTCAGCATGCTGAAAGAAGGATGCAGAATCTCCTGAGCAGTTCTTGTTTTGAAAGTGACAGAAGTGTACAGCACTCCTGAAAGGAAGAACACAGACGGGCTCTAGTCTGTTTGATGTGCCATCTTATGTCTGTTTTTACTGCATTTAAAAATTCCATTTCATTATGTTCATAAAAGCCAAATCTATCATGCTGCTGAGTCTAACAGCTGTGTTGCATATAGATATTGATACCCAGAGGCGAAACTCTTTTATGGGGCATCTCATGGGATCAGATAGAGAAGCTCCAAATGTTTCAACTAAGCAGTAGTTGGGCTGACAAATAAATATTTGAGACATACAGACATGTACTCAGACTTTTCACTTTTGATTTCTAAATAAAGTTTATAAAATGTGTAGCTGTGCCTAGAATCCAATGTCTTGTACCCCACACAGTGAAACTTATTACCTGCCTTTTACAGCAGTATTATGTGTTTAATCAGGCAACTAAATCTATGTCTCTATCAGTGATACACAAGACCAGGTTTAACAATTATTACTCTTCCTAACTCATATCTAAAGTGACCACAACTTTGTATGGGTTTTCTAACCCACCTAAAGTAGAAGCTACCTAAAATTGCATAAAAGCTTTCACTTGTCAGTGTTCAAACCCTTTTCTAGTTATGGCAACTCATTTTCAAAATGGTGACCTAACTTGTGTAGGTACAATTTCCACTGTCAGACAAATGGAAAATACAACCCAAAATATTGAGCTCTTCATTGCAGTAGAATGATTGCATTGCATGGGTATAAATCTGAACTGTAAAAGTATGAAATAATGTAAGAAGTCACTAATTCCTTTCCACATTAATCACAGTAAACATCTGCAAGGTATTTAAAAAGAGAAAAAATGAATTTTTACAGGGTCTAATTCAGAATACTGTGTAAGTACAGTTATGTTCACTTTTACTTGCATATTTTACTTTAATAGTGATTTAAGTAAATTTTATGAATTCAAGTTTCCTGGCTGATTTTGGCCTAGATTTTTAATACTTCCACGTTTTATCCTTCATCTTCCCTCTCTACGAAACCAGTGGAATAATAGTTGCTTTTTGATCTCAGAGGCAATGAAAGGTGTTTGCACTATGGGGAAAGCAGCTGGGAAATCATGAATGAGAGGGACCACAAACAGCAGAAGGATTTGGAAGCAGATAGTCATCAATGTTGGTAGGTAACTGCACTTTCAGCTTAGCTGCTCTTTTTGCGCTTTTCTGTTCGTTTTTAGTGGTTATTTATTTCCTAATAGATTGCTGCAGCAAAGGACTGGAAATGAGTAATAAGAGTAATTTGCTGTTTTCATTGCAAGACATCATGAGTTATATTTTCAGTGTCTAACAGAGAGAATTGCAGGAAAAGCACACACAGAGTTCTGGCCATGAGCGAATCTGAGAGAAGGTTAAAGGAAAATGCCAAGCCTCCAAGTAGCTCACTCATTCAACAAAGAGACAGGCAGCAAAGTTCAAAACCTTTTGAGGGCAAAAGCAGGGGAAAGCGTGACTCCAGGCTATGCAATTGCAGGATGAGGGCACTGAGGAGGTCACGGCTGGAGCAGAAGGGAAGATGACTCTACATGTTTGTGCTAACAGAGTGATCTCAGTCTCAACATTTGTTGAAAAAAGGAATCACCAACACAGGGAAACTGGAACAAGGCTAACAAGGTTGCGTAAGTCTCAAAGAGGATCTAAACAAGAGGGGACTATTTTGAATTAAGTGTCACTGCAAAGCACTGGAAGTTGATGAAAGTGTCACCATCATGCCTTCCTCACTACAATCAAAACCTCAGATTTCCTTTCTCAATTAGTCCAAATCTGGTTACAACAAGCATTTGTAACCTGTGCAAACCCAAGTTGCATTTTAGCTGCCACATCTCTCTCAGTTCAGTTGCTATTTGAAGACAAACTTACTGACTGGCATCCCTGGTGACCCAGTGACAGAGAGCACAAGCCTCACCAGGACAGCATGAGATACCCCATTGAATAACAGACTGGTTCCAGATGACAGAAATGAGAGAAAGCACTGTATAGTTTTAGGGGAAAGAATCAACTGGATTGGGAGTGTAACTGAGATCTCACAGCAGAAAGGCAGTATTTTTTAGCATCATCACACTCTATCTGGGTTTTACACTGCTGCGGAGTTTCTGTTTAGAGAGGGGTTTCTTTCTCCTCCTTAACGGCCAATAACTTGCAAGTATGTTATTTCTCATATTCCAGCTCAAGACACTAGCCCAGACTTATTTCTGGTGTTACTTGCTCTGCTTACCTGGTCATTAACTTCTAACATTGTTTTAAAAAAAAAACAGTAGCAAAACACAGCTGTGTTGAGCTCAGATCTAGGAGTGAGCTCCTTCATGAAGCAAATGTTTTGCATGGTTGTAACTAGTGATGTGCCAGTTATTTTAATTTTGCATAAATTTTTGCCTGTTACAACTAAACACCTTTAAATTACACAGGTAATGACACAAACATTATGCTGAAAAGAATATGCACAATTTTAGCTCAATTAAAGTATTTTTACACTGTTGGTACATTAAAATGTACAAAAAAATCAGAATCAGTGAATAAGAAATAATGTCACTAGATGGAGGTCAATTATTCTGTTTCAAGTCCAGGCATCAGCTTAAGGTAAATTAGCATGTGCTTCTTACAGGTAATGTCTGACTCTGCCTTGCAGTTGAAATGCCTCTATAATGCAGTCAGCACAGAGAATGGTCATACAAGAAAGGTGAGTAGCATCTTATTGCTACCATTCATGGTTCTAGCTTACAAAAACTGTTTCAAAGACTTTTCTAGATTACTGTATGGAGTCAAAAATACCCTTCTGAAAATTCTGTGTTCAACATAAAATCTCTATTTTCCTCCAACCTGAAAAATTTCAGATTTCATCCTTGTATTAAAAAATGCATGAAACTGGATTAATTTAACAACAGATGAAAGACATAGCCTATAAACAGCTCTATATGAGCCAAATATATATTTATTAATTATTTTGCTAAGCAGCTTAAATGGAGGTTATGTTGAAGTGAAAAAGGAATTCAGTTCCTCAAATTATAAACTGGTTTTATACTATTACTAAATGTTGGTAAGTAGAATAAATACCAGTAAATAAAACAAGTGTTATGATCCTATTGTTGCATATACAAGTATTTTGCTGTTCACAAGCTAGATTTTGATTTCACTGCAGTAAATTCAATTTAAATGGTGTTAGAAGACTTAAAAGGCTTGAAGTATATGTTAAAATATGAATTATGTAAAGTATCCCCTAGATGGAGCAAGTTACCAAGAGCCATACATATGCAGCCATGAGAGTTCAACTGTGTGGTCACAACTCAGCTTCACAAAAAAATTTCTTCTCAACCTGTTCTTAACAAAGGACAATAACTTTGCAGACCTTAAGCACATGACTGATCATACTCAATGTTGGGCATCTACAAAAAATTCTCAGTACATTTCTGTGCTGAAAATATGAAACATACTTACTCAATAATCTACAGTCTCTACCTAAAACAAGCTCCATGATGATATGTTGTTAGCACAGCTACAAGAATGTGATGTCAGCTTTGTAAATGCTCTTTTAACACATCAAAGGTCTAAGATGAATGAAACTTCAAAGAGAAGTCCAGGTATCTCTTTCAGTAACATTTCAGGTTCTGAGGACAGAATGTAATTTTCAGCATCTATAGTGCTCAGTGCCAGGGAAATGGGGAAAAAAATTAAAATCATGCCTCTACGGCAAGCAATTAGATTTATTTGTCAATTACAAAAGTAGGTTTAGGACTCACCAGGGAATATCAATTCTTAATGCCTCATAAAGCTCTGTTAATAGCTGTAGATACCCATGATTTTGACCTTTCTATTATTTAGACTTATTTTCCCTTCTGTTTATATGGCCTGATAAAATTAATGATGCTTCACCATTTAACTAAACTTGCCATGCTTAAAATGACATCTAAAAATTATTTTCTTGCCTATGTTTTGTTTGTTGTACAGACCAAAGTTAACAGGAAATCAAACAGCCCAGTTAAAATCAGGTCATGTAGAAAAGCTTTTGGAAGGTAAGAAGTATCTGGGACAAATCTAGAATTCTCTCTTTTAATGCAGTTAAATTAAATCCCTTCATAAGCATACCCATCTAACATTCTTGAAGGAGGAGAAGGTTTGTATGAAAATCCTCATGAGAATTTATAAGCTTGTAAATCATTTCCTCTCAACTTGCCTTTGTTTTGTTTTTCTCAGAAAATATTATAAATACAACATATAAACTCAGACGGCAAAAGAAAAAAGATTAGAAATAGTGGGTGAATATTTTAATGAAAAAAGTTCTATTTTCCAATATTTTCGTTCACCTAATGAGCATTTCTGACACCCAAATTAACAGAATGATATAAGAAAAGCATCAGCTTCTAGGAGACAGAACACTTCTTTCTGAAATGAAAGACACAGAGTAACCTGCACATAAGTACAGTAGCAAATATGAATCAGCAGAACCCTGCATATAAGAAAGCCGTTGTATGTAAGAGTTTACCTACGCACACCCTGGTTGTCAATGCTAAGAGCCATGGACTAACATCTAATATCTATCTGCTTCTGCTTTCCTCCGCCAAAGACCTATGAAGCTCAGCAACCATGTGCCTGGAAATCCTATTACCTGCACTCATGCACATCATGCTGCCTGCACCTGAAGGCTCTGAGGCAGCAAAGGGACCAAATGATTACAAGCCTACTGTAAATTTAATGCATTTGATTCTTGTTCCTCTGGACAGTTGTAACCTATGCCTTGTCCTCACTAGAGAGGAAAAACAAAAATCCACTTATTTTAATTATTTAGTATAAATGGGTGTAATGGAGGGGTAATTGATTGTGAGATGGTATTTTCAAAATTAATATTGTTTATTAATTTTGTTATTCAATAGTCTCACCACCCTGACAGCTAATTTTAATAATAATTGGTTATTCATATGATCATGGAAACATACAGAGGAATAATATAGGATCCAGAGCATTTAAGAAATAACTAGCATACATACAAACAGTAATTGAAGTGGAGGAGAAGGTTCTTGCAGTCAATATACTGCTTGCCCATTAGATGGACTCAAGGAGTCTCTTTCTGCTTATGGCAGAAGGCAATGGTGAATTATAAGAGGCTTTAAGTACTTACAAGTATTAATCTCCTGACTCACAGAGCTAGCTACAGCTTCAGACAGTACCCAAAACACTTTCAGGGAATCCTGTCAGTCTTGTCAGGCTTCATAGGCTGATGGGGAAAGGAGACAGATGATCTCTAGCCTGGTCCTGATTTCTCTGGATGATCTATGTGTTTCCAGGGCTTCCCATCTTGGCAGGAGACTTTCAGGTGTAGGCAGAATGTCTTGCAATGTGCATTCTTAGCACAATGTCACTCTGGCTGTGCAGACCAGTTGCATAGGGGCATTTAGAGCCTGTTCCTGGTAAACTCAAGATGGGCAGTTTCCAGGCAGTTCAACAGAGCTAACTTATAGCTTAGAAAGCATAATGCTGCAGAAGGTAATGGCAGAATCACTACCAGAGGTGAAGAACAATAGCAGCAGGCAAGCAAGCACAAATACAAGGACAAAGCATATTGTGTCACCTGCTCATCTCTTTTTATCAATACAGCCTGAGACTAATGGCTATTCTATGTGTAAAGGCCCAATCAGAAGGGCAGACATCCAAGCTTGACCATATTAGGTGAAGTGATAGGCTTACTTTACCTTTTTAGGGCAGAACATAGGCCTTGCATGAGGCAGGCACAAGCTAAGCATTTACACCTTGTTTACCACAGGATGTAAACAGGAGCAAAAAAATTCTGGGGAAGTCAGAGTCCTTAGACTCAGTGACTCCAGGTTCTTTGTCCTCTTTCCCACAGTTGCTTCTTCCCAAAACAGAGAGAGGGAGAGCAGAAAAACATGCCTGGGCAGGCCAGTACATGTTCAGGCCTATTTTGGCTTATTCAGACCTACCATAACGTTGACTTTTTCTCATTAAAAACATTTTGTCTTTTTTTTCACCTAGGTCAGGAACGTAAGAAGAGGCTCTGCCACCATCAGTAACTAGGTATGGCTCAAGCTTGACCTTCTGCATAAATTAAAGCTCTTTTCTTCTTACTAAATTATTCTCCTGTATTACCTACATGAGGATAACAACACTCCTCTTCCCCTCCACTAATGTCCTGGAAAACTACATGCACTCTTATTAGAATAAGTTCATTGTTCAGCGTAAGAACTATTTAGACTACTATGACCAATACTGACGCATTTCACTCCTCTGTTTCAGCCTGTTTCACAAATATGGAACATGGCTAAAATTTTAGGTGCATGTGTGTGTATTTTGTAGACTAGTAACACCAATATTATACTATGCATTTGTTTACATAACTACCATCATCTTGAGGTAGGGTTTGTACAGCCCTATGTAGTCATTTCTATATAAGCAGATTCAAGATTTCACTGTAATTGGCTGAAAGGTCAGTTGTCCTGAATATATTTTCTTATTTCATATGAAACCACACTGATGTGTTTTACATATTAATTTAATCCTATTGATTTAGTAAATTTGAAGGAGCACTCTTACATAACTATTGCATAAGCACACCTGATTTCCAGTCCCTTTCATGCTTTTCTATGGAAACATAACAAAAATAAATAACAAAAAAGAAGGTTCTGATCTACGGTGGCCTAGATCCATTTGATTTAAAAGTATGTGCTCCATAACAAATTTCCATTTTGTTGATGAAGCAAAGGTTCAAAACACTTCAGCTGGTAGTAAAAGAAACACACTTTATCGGTGAATGTTGTGTCTAAGCCTGTGATCTAAATGCTCACATATTTTTTTCTAGGTAAACATTTTTCAGATCTTTTCTGTTATTTTCTTATCTACTCAGATGTGTGTAAAAGGAATAGGTAAAGTGAATGACAGGCTAGGAAGTGGGGCATCTTCAGATGAAATGTCAATTTGAACTTGTGAGAACTTATCATTCTGCATATCAATAGCTGATTAGCTGAAAATGGATTTTCCCATGATTAAAGGGGATGTAATAAAATGTATTTCTGTCTTCTTCCTTGTATTAGGTCATTTGATATCCTTCATATCCTTTGTATTTGTAATGCATGTCTTTGAGGAACATTTTCATGTAAATTATATTTTAAAATATTACTTTCCCTCTGCTGGATACCTGGAATCTTGATATGATCACTCTGTTGCCATTTCCTTCTCATGGGATAGCTAAGATTAAGCCAGTGCAATTGAATCTAACATTCAGGTTGTCTAAAATCATCTTCTTGCACCTTTCTTTGACCAGCTGTGTGGAAATCAGTTTAATTTCAAAAGTGCCAAGTAGTCCCACCTCTTGGCAAAGCCAGTGTATTGAATCTCTGATCCTGTTTATTCGACTAAATATGAAGGAAAACACTTCATTGTACTCATTTGGATTGGAAAATTTGCCTCCGCTTCTAAAACTCTTCCTCTTATTGCCACAGAATCTCATCCACATGAGGTATACGTTCACCACATCCATCAGTCTTCACTTTGATTGGGTTAACTTCATCTTTGCAAGGGTGGGAAATTTTGGCCAGAATTTTTTTGTAGCTTGAATGTGCTTGCTGTAGTGATCAAGCTACCAGTCAACAAGAACAATCACCAAAGGAATATTCATTAAATAAATGAAACCACAAAATTAACACAAAATATGAACAACTCTTTCTTATCAAAAAGATAAACAAACAAACAAGCACACATACACACACACACCCCATCAGAGACTTCCACCAGAGCTATCTTCTCTTGAAGGTAAACTGTGAACGTCAATAAAAGCCTTTGCACAGTTCCTTGAAACTAGAACATCTGTAAGCGTAACATTCAGCAGTATTCTCTCCATCAGTAAACAGGGTCAGAATGCAGAAAAGCACTTGACAAAAAGTTTTTGTTTCCACTGGATTCCTCCTTATCTCTCATACATTTTTAGTGTCTTGAAATATTATTTATCTGCTGATTTGCTTATGTGACTCAGGTGATTTCAGTAGCTTTTCCAATAATACCACCATTTCTTTCACCACAATAGGACTTGGTTTGTTGAGAACAGAAGAAGGTATGGGAAGAATTCCTTAATACAAGCTTCAGAAATATTTATAATAAAAAAATATGCATAGAGTTTAGAAAACCTTGCACTTCGATTAAGTTCAAAGTCTGGGTCTAAAATCAAAGTATTTGTTAGTGTCCATTTAGAGTCAGCAGATGTGAACAAGTGTAGTAAGACTGAACAAATCTGGAAACATGATTTTTGAGCTAAATGCCTGGAGCAATTTCTGAAGCAATTTTCTACAGTAGAGAAGAAGCTTGGATGACTCATGAAATCTAAAACAATGTGGATAAAATAACATTTTAAGCCCTTTCTTGTTTCTATTCTTTTGCCATGCTTATATGTGTTGATTGCATTTTTTTTTCTGAAGCACTCAATTTATATCTTTTAAAAGACTTCAAAAGTCTGATTCCATCTAGAGAGATAGAGGGAAAACTGTGATAACTTTAAATAGCACCTTATTGTATGAACATCTGGATATTCAGAAATGAATGGTTCATCATAAAAGTCATCAGAGTTTCTCCAGAAATAGCACGGATGCTTTTCACCTGTTGTTTTTCCATTGCATCCACTGATGTTCTCCACACATCTAAGGAACACTGCTATCTACTCATTGATTTATAGTGAACATTCCTTAAAGGATTTATTTTCACAGGTCTTTTAATATATATATATTCTTTTTCTAAATTGCTTGTTATATGTTTTTGAGACCTCAAATACAAAGTTATATGTAAAGATTCAAAACTATGTACTTTTAATTCCTCACTGTAAAAATTGTCCATTTGCTTCAAAGCACATCTTTAAGAAACACCCCTAAATGTAGGAAATGAAAAGTTTTGAACACTGAAAGCTGTTTTTTATGAGTGGGGCATTGTTCATGAATGCCTTTTTTTTTGTTTCCCCTCATTAAAACATACACATGGAAGTTATTGGTTCTCTTTCTGTTCTACTTCAAAGAATACCAACGCACATTCATTTAGAAGGTGATTTGATAGTTTTAGCTTCAATACAAAATGTTTCTGGATATTTTCTTTATCCAGTTTCATTCCATTATTCATAAATGCAACACACACGTGTGAACTAGCCAAAATTCTAACTCAACAGATTATATGTTTTGCTTCATTATCTTCTACAAATTTCCCTATCCTTGCTTCTGACTCTTTCCTACAGTTTTGCTCTGATGTATTCCACAGTTGGAAGCTGACCTATGTTTTGTTATTGCAGAAGCACCTTTCTAAATCCTATTTATGGTTTCTTTATGGTTTTGATGTTGAAGGCTTTTATAAAATACATTATTTTGTTAAATACATGTTGTTCATTGAAAAAGAGAAATTCATCAGAAGGTGAGGGACACTGAAAAGTTATTATTTATCAGACTAGAACTTTAGAAGAAAAAGGAAAATAAATAGAAATGGGAAAATAGCTTTAACATAAATAACTCAAAACCACTTTTTTTTAATTATTCTGCCATCATCCATCCAGTTATTATTTCAAAACATAAATTTCTAAAATACCAACCAGCTACCACAATATTCGGTTGCCAAACACACAAGTATTAGCAAAGGAATAAATCAGTGTGCCACCAGTGTAGGAGTCTCTGGTCCTCCCAAGGAGACAATTATACATATGAAAGCTTGTTTTCAGAGATGGATTACCCAGGAAAAGGTAGATGTGTAGACAGGCCATTTGAGGTTTTCCCTACTGCAGGAAAGAACTGAACAAAGAGATAAATCTTAGTTGTGCTTTCCTTGGTCAGTATTTACCAACATCAGCATGCTACTTATTGGAGAATTGAAATGAATGGATCTGCATTAGCTAGGTCCCAGTCTAGCAGCTCTGCAAAAGTATTCAACTGCAGAAAAAATTGGAATAGCAACAGCAACTAGATGTGCTCTTCTTGATTCATGTTACTTAAGAATTAGATGGGTGCAGACAGTAGCAGAAGTGTTCATGAATCTTTTACACTTAGATAAAAACAAAGCCATGAATTATGTGACTGGTTGAGGCCCTTTGGAAATGAAGCATTGTCTTTTATCTAGTAGGGATGCTGTTTTTCTTTTCTTCTATGACACAGATTATTATTAGATAATATAATCCATGTATCACAGAAATACAATCTTTGTGCTTTTCACAGTTTCCGATATACTCTGAGCTAAAAGCCAAAAGGAAGAAGAAAATCCTAGAATTATTTTAAACTGAATTCATGTGACTGAGATTTTGAATATCCATAATTGTACCTCTCCAGATGTTTGCATAATAGTAAAAAAAGCCACACATCAATATTTTAGAGAAAGGAAGTGATCACACTCTGGAGTCTTTTCTCCCTAATTTTTCCCATGCTGGATTGTTTTCTTTTATTTTCAGTGGTTGATGAGATCAGCCAGTTACCTTCATGTCTGCAAGGAGAAGACTCATTCCATCTAACATTTTAAAGTGCATCCTGGCTCAACAGGTATTTAGTTGAGAGAAACAGCCACGTGTAATAGACTATGCAACACCTATGAGATCCAAACCTGCCCTTTCCTCTTTTGCTACACAAGAGCACATCTTTGCTCAAAAGCCTAAATTAGGTACCGCAAATCCCTTCAAAAGTTCCTAAACAACTTGCATTTACTGCTCATCTTCTTCTCCACTCATAACTTTCTCCTAGAATTCTTACAAAAGCAACTATTCACTTCTTAGCCTCTACCTTCTACTTACAACAGATTCCTTTTAGCCTGCAGGTCTGAAATCAGCTGTCATATCTTTGTGTGGTTCCCTTTGTGCCGTTTTATGAATAGGAACTATATCTATATGCAAAAACTTATAGAACACTCTTACAATTTCCTCCAATACTTATAACTGAGTGGAAAACATTTTTAAAATTATATAAAACATCCCAGTATGTTTTCACAGTGTATTGCATGATTTGTTTTAAAGATACCATCTATTATTTCCTGAGATGGGCTGTACAGAAAATGGGAAAGTGTTTAGAAAGTTACCTTTCTCACTACTATTTATTGAAACTTAGAATATTCTGTTTGATCCATTACACTTATCAGTAACAGTCTGAATTACACTGTATAATTTATCTTCCCTGGATAGGATTGGAAAAGACAGGCTTTGCTCCAACTAAAGTGCAAGGCGTCTTCCGCTTATCCATTTCCTCAAAATGTCATCTAAATTCTTAATTTATATTCCAAAATCTGTGTCAGTTTTCTGCCTTCCATCTTCATGAAACAAAAATTACATACTTCTTTCTATCATTTCAGGCATGAAAGAAGAAAAACATATCTTGCTTTATCTATTGGAAATGAATATCCTCAGTTTAATTTAAATCCTATCTCTTCAAGTAGGAGTAACTTACCAAGTCACTAAGATCAAATCACCAAACCTTTTTGCCTCCCAAAAATAATACTGACATGTCAGACCATGTAATCAAATCGCTTTTGCCTCATATGGAGGCTGATAAACTAAATATGATATACAAACTATAGGGGAAAAAGAAAAACAAGTTGATGCATTGATGTTAGTGAAAAGTGCCTAAAAAGGCAGCAGTTTCTATGAAAAAAAAATTTGAACCCAGATATTTGTATTCTGCTTCTTCCACTTGGAAGGAGACAAGAACTTTGCATCTGAAAAGAAATTTTGCTCATTTACACAGCCTTAAACCTCGATTCTATATATTTATAGATCTATATATACTTCAACAGGTGACAATTGCTAGTTCAAGGATCCCTGTCAGACAATAAGTTTTAAGTCTCCTACTTCCAGTGTAAAGAACTGAATTTTAAAGAATTCCTGTTATCTGAAGACAGATCCTAGAAAAAAAACATCATCCACTCCTGAACAAATTAGGCAAGACAGAAAATCCACTGCTGGCTTCAGGGTATTGCTTGTGGAATTTTCTGCTATGTGAAAAATAAATCCCTTATTCTCTGGGGAAGAAGGTCCATCTTGTGGGTGGTGTCATAATGCTGAGGGCATATTTTACAAGGTGGAAAGTGCCTTCAACTGTGGCATTCTCTACTCAGGAGGAAATAAATGCACTTTACAGAGCCAGAGCCATGTACAGCAAATTCAGACTGCCAGTATAATCTGAGAGACGTTACATCTACTACCCAGTAAGGGAAAAGTGTTTTGCCAGCCTTATCTGCTCTTCTGCTGCTGGATGAAATGGAGTGTGACTCCTGATGCTTTGTTTAGGATTTTTTGTTTGGTTGGTTTGTTTTTGGGTGAGAGGTGTTAAAAATTCTGGTACAGCCCCGTTAAAAGCTATCTATATACCAGGTTTCTAAATAAGCTCCCAGGTCTTACATATACTTGAAATAAGGAACAATTTGTGGCAATAAAACTACGTGCATAAGTGATAGCAAGTTGCAGACCTAGGGGAGAGGATTACCCAAAGCAGCTAAGCTAAGGAATGGCTCATCCCTGCTGAGAGAGAAAGGCTTTATTTCCAGTCCTACTCAGCCACATGGTTCCATCCCAGGGACAGTTTTGGGAGGCAACAGGAGTTTCTGAGTGTAGATTTAACTCAGCAACTCACCAAGAGTTTCTTGCTAGGTCAGACACACAGACCAGCCAGATGTACAGAGAGATCTAGCATGGAAGATGGGGATAGGAATACATTCCTCTCGAGCATAAGAATGCATCAGAAAAGTGAACGGGTGGACTCATGTTATCCGGTTGTAAATGGGTCCCTGCCTTACTACCTGCTTTTTCTGCAAGGACAGCCAAAACAAATGAACTTCTAAGTTTCAAAGACATTTTGATTGGCATAGTAGAAGAGGCTTGAGAAAACAGTTTGGTTTGAAGTGCTGAAATTTTCTAACTAAACTATACTGCTTGCTTCACTGAACTTCTTAAAACGATCTCTTTAGCCACGTTACTGAAAGTAGTGCTATTACCTATTGTTATCTGAAAGTGCTACATTTAACAGTGGAACGATGACAGTGCACAGGATCTGGTGATTCTTTTTTCCTTGAAGGCAGGAACGTGATACCTTAATGTTATAATTAGGCTGTAGCGAGAAGTCAAGAGTTCAGTGAAAAGCCTTACTATCTCTAATTCCCTTGTTCAGCTGCACAGCTGCCTTGGACCTGTCGCAAAGTCTGTTGTGAGAATCAATGGAGACAACTTTCATTACTTCATGAAAGCCTAAATCAGACCTTTATCACCACCAGCACAGACTTTACTGTCTTTCTCTTGTATTCTCCAACATTTAATCACATTAGTGGAAGTCTCTGGACTTCCAGATATTAGCGGTATACTTTTGACAAATTCCCCTGAAAAATTCTCTCTTTTCAGCACTTTCCATCTATCATTCATGCTTCATTTAGAAGGCAGAAATCCCTTAGGGAAACTGTGATCCCCCCTCAGTTTGTCTTCTTTAAATTTTGTATTTTATCAAGGATACACTAATGGAATATACAGAGGCAATTTAGAAATTTCTAAGACAAAAGAAATAAGGGTAATGAAAAATAGGGCAGACAACAGATTTCTGTTGTTTCCCATCTATGAGTGAGATGATATTCCATGAAAACATGTCTCAGAGCAACATGTTTCCTGAAGCCACTCTTTCTGTCAAAGATTTTAATGAACAGAATAAAGAGCCAATATGAAGGTAAATGTCAAAACCACAACTGCTTCAATCTTGCCATTTTTCTAATAAAGCCCCATATTCTTTTGATTACCATGCAGACCTTTCTCCTCTCTAATATGCAGGTCCCACAGAATTGTTTCCTGGATAGCTATTTAGAGCTGCATGCCTGTACTCTCTGGTGTTTCTCTGGTTGGTAAATGATAGAATCAACCTGGTTGGAAGAGACCTCCAAGATCATCCAGTCCAACCAATCACCCAGCCCTAGCCAATCAATTAGACCATGGCACTAAGTGCCTCATCCAGGCTTTTCTTGAACACCACCAGGGACAGTGGCTCCACCACCTCCCTGGGCAGCCCATTCCAATGGAAAGTCACTCTCTCTGGGAAGAACTTCCTCCTAACATCCAGCCTATACCTCCCCTGGCACAACTTGAGACTGTCTCCCCTTGATCTGTTGCTGGTTGCCTGGCAGAAGAGACCAGCCCCCACCTGGTTACAGCCTCTCTTCAGGTAGTTGTAGACAGCAATGAGGTCACCCTTGAGCCTCCTTTCCTCCAAGTCTCCAGGCTAAACAACCCCAGCTCCATCAGCCTCTCCTCACAGGGCTGTGTTCCAGGCCTCTGACCAGCTTCGTCATCCTTCTCTGGACATGTTCCAGCACCTCAACTTCTCTCTTGAATTGAGAAGGCCGGAACTGGACACAGCACTCAAGGTGTGCCCTGACCAGTGCTGAGTACGGGGGAAGAATAACCTCCCTTGTCCTGCTGTTCCTGATCCAGGCCTGAATGCCATTTGCTCTCCTGGCCACCTGGGCACACTGCTGGCTCATGTTCAGCTCATCTACCAGTGGCTGTTCTCCAGCCACTCTGTCCCCATCCTGTAGTGAGGCTTGGGGTTGTTGTGGCCAAATTGTAGAACCCTGCTCTTGGCCTTGTTCAATCTCATCCCATTGGCCTCTGCCCACCCATCCAGCCTGTCCAGGTCCCTCTGCATGACTGTCCTACCCTCCAACAGGTCAACACCTGCTCCTAGTTTGGTGTCATCTGCAAACTGACTGATGATGGACATCATCCAAATCATCAATAAAGATATTGAACAAGACCGGGCCCAGGACTGATGGCCGAGTCAGGTGTTATGCCAAGACAGAAGTAGTGTAAGAGTGAGAAAAAGCACCTATATTTGATCCCTTCTAAGCCGAGTCACTCTTTTTCAGCACAAAGTTACCATGTATTCTGGCCATGGCATGACTGTCACTGTCCTCTGTGATATTTAGATTAAGATATTAACAAGATAACTCCTATTACAGGAGGTCTGAAAGTTGAAAGTATACTGGAAGAAAAATTAATTAGGATCATTGAGCTCATCTGAGGAGCATGGAATGAATGTGAATGAACTTACAGAGCTATAGAGACTTGTGTCTCCCATAAGAATATGGCTCCATAACTTTTATTCAACATTTTTAAAGCAAATTCAGCTGTAAAGAAATTGTAATAAACCTAAATTGAACTCAAGCAGCATATCTAATTTTTACAGTCTAGTTACTGTTAATATCAAATATTCATTTTCCCACCAAGCAGGTAACTATAGCAACAAACACCACATGGCTGTATGCAAAGCTACTGAGCAACACAAAAATAAAATACTTTTTAAAAATCTTTACATTTATATCTTTTTTTAAAGTTTTTTTTAAGCTTCTTCAGAATCAATGCAGCTGTCAATTATTTAAAATATCTGCAAATGATTAATTCAGTAAAATATTATGGAGACAGAGAACATCTCCTGTACACACACAATAGGAAAAATCCCTTTCCTCTCTGAAAACTGCAATCAGAAATAATTTCCAATTAAAATACTTTCTGACAAGAAGAAAATTAATTTAAATTTTAGCTCCAGGATGAGAACAGAACGAGGAATGTCATGTTTCATTTTTTTCAGCCTGTCACTTCAATTCTCTTTTGAGGAGGACTTATTTTCAGATGATATAATTACAATCCTGAAATGGCAGTTTTAAATACACATGACAGATGTTTATTAAATTGAAATACATTTGGAATAAAATTTACTTCCCTTTCTCTTCATTGAAGAAGCAAAGGCCAGATTGTAGGGCCTCTTTCCTACTACAGTCCCTTAAGGCTGAAAGATTTTCATGATTGTCAATGGAATTATGCCCCATCTCCAAGGCTTTACCTCTCTTCCCCTACCAACACTATTGTGCGTTTAACCTGTAGCCTGTATCTTGCCTGGCTTGTCCAAGTGTCCTTCCTCAAACTTTATGCAAGGCAGTATCCTAGCATAAATACTGTGAAGAAAAATAAATGTGGTAAGGATACACATTTTTTATATTGAAAATAATGTCTTATCCAGTGCAAGCAGTGGTCCTGTATTCAAGAAATCATTAAATGATCAGTGTTAGGAAACAGAATCTGAAGTCATCTTATGTTTTATGTCAAAATCAGAAAGTCCACATTCATAAATACTGCTCCATGGTACCATCAACTTACGAGGTAAAATTCGTATTTTACATGAAGGTATCTATTTAAAGATAGTAGTATAATACATAGCATAAACTGAAAACATTTAGAAATCACTTCTCTGAGTGAGAAATATCATCTCTTAGGGGTGATTTATACACGGTCTTGAGGAAGTCAACTTATCTCCATATTCAGCAGAGAGAACAATGTTTTATGAATTTCTTCTCAAGGAAATTGAGTTTGCTTTAAAAAGTGCCCAACATCTATGGCACAAGACAGATCAAATTAATGATGTCGAAAGTGAAGTACAAGAAGTAATCAGCAAAACTGAATTATATGCATAAAAGGCAGCATTATGATCACTGACAGAGAATTCAGTAATCTTCCAGCAAGTGAAAAAAACTCATTTAGGGAGTTTTCATAGTCATATCAAAAATGTATACAACATAAAGAAAAGGCCAGTCTTTTTGTGGAGAGCTGAACTTCTTTAAGTCTAATTAACCACATGACAGAATGACTCTATGCCTTAGATTTTCAGATTCTGAAATGTTTATATACATATCGTGGACATTGGATGTCATATCCAACATTTGTAGAGATTCAGAGGCTGTCATTGGTCTTTTGGGATGTTTGAGCTATATTTTAATGTTTTAACTTTCACACTTTGCTTAATATACAAAGACTTGAAAACATTTAGGCAAAAATTTAAATTAATTAATTACAAGTGAAACACTAGTGGATTCTCTGAGCCAAAAGACAAGCAAGGGAAAATTTGATTAACATGAGTAAGTATATTCTGTTCTGTGATGTTCAACAATTTATTTATTGAAAGGCTTTTTCAAAAATATGTTTCTTCAGGATATTTCTGTGTATTTACCTGTGTTTATCTGTTCCAAGTACTAAAAACTATAACTCAGCCAAATATCAGACCTTTATTCACATTCTATCTCCTCAGATAACCTTTAATTGATTTGCTGAGTATGTAAACAGAAAACAAAAACCTCATGTTATTTGTGTAGTCCCAGAGGCGTTTGGGTTTTTAAGCCTTGAACAGAGTTTTATACAATTCAGTCTTATAGACCGAGGGCTATGGGACGTTGATGCAACTAAATAGATGCTATCTACTGCTTCACAGAAGCCAAAGGAATACAATTCCCCTGAAATTTAAAGCTAACTCCACCACACACACACTTTGTAATTCATATCCTGGTAATTAGATATTCCAGTGTAATGGATAAGTACAATTTGGCAGAATTAGGAACTGATCAGTAATCTACTTGTCACAGGAGCTAATGATACTAAAACTCCTAACCCAAAGCATGAGTAGGAGAATATAAATATTTCTCAGTATGGCTACAGAGAGCTGCCAGTTCCAAAAGTTATATACATCTTCTTGTGGAGAAGAAAGAGCTTTTCCACAAAGTAAATCAGTACCTGAATGTATACATTTAAAATGTCATCACTAGTTGAGGATCTCCCGTTTTTCATATTATGGTGTGTAACATACTAGAGGAATGAAGAACCAGTAGCCTAGAAAAGAAAAATATCCAAGATCCTTATGGAGAGCTGGGAATGCTTTGTTCTTCCCTCAATATCAGAGGGAAATACAGAAAAGCAAGTAGAAGAAGATTCCTTTGAGAAATGACTTGCAACTTCATATGTTTCCTCTACACAGAAGAGGGAAAGATGTCCTTGCAGAAGCTCTTACTGGTAAGTGGTTACTATTTATCCCCATGCAATCTGCAGTTTAAAAAAAACAAACTTAAATCATCCCAGTTTATAACGGATGAAACGGTAAAGTGATGTTGACATACAGATGTCAGCTGACAGATCTGGCAGGTTGATAATGCGCAGTTTGTAATGGCTAGAGGTTTCTACCTACAAACTTCTCAAAACCACAGAATTTAGGAGTGCAAAGGAAAAACCTGCTGTGTCCTCAACCATCCATACAGACCAGCCAATGCAAGAACTGAGGGAGCTCCGATGGTCAATAGGGCTTTGCAGCTAGTCACGCTCTGCTCCTAGTGGCAAAGGTGAATGCAATGCACAGAGTGTAAGCGGTGACTTCTTGCAGTGAATCTTTCAGCCACACAAAGAGCAAATGTGTTTGCTTGCCCAATGGTCTTTTTTTTTTCCAGAGGCAGGATTCTTACATTCTGTGCTCACTGTTTTGAAGAGAAGCCATTCAATGATTTACCTGCCATATGATTTTGATATTTAGTGCCCAGAGTTAGTACATTGTACTGAAACATCTACCTGTGAGGTTCCTGATGTGATATGTTCATCTTTCATGTACCTTTGTAGAAAAAATGTTTCACACTCACTGTCTCAGAATTTTCAGTCTTTTTATTTTCCCCTCAAACAAAACCTATATCGAATTAAATGAAAGTGGAAACAGATAATAACGAAACGAAAGATTTGCAGAAACTCTGCCACTACAGCTTTATGCAAATCAGACTTTTTGTTTAAAATGAGCAATTTTTCTAATGTTCTGGCAGTGAGAGTCTTCACTATTCCAACCCAAATGATGCTATTCGTATTTTGACATATCATTTCTACTTCTATTCACCTCTTTTGCACAGCCCCTTTCAAGATTTAAGAATGACTTAATGAGCTTTCTCAACAAAAACATAACAGAAGTCAAACTAAGGATTATTGACACATCTCGTAAAACATGATTCTTTCTTACTGCAGAGATCTGAGGCTAAATGATGGAAAGTTCATCATAAACATAACTTTAAATATGAGTTTATATCTCACTAACAAGCACTTTCTATCTCCCTGTCCATTTGTTCATAGGCTAGGCATTATAACTGGAAGCTTCTTTTCCCCTGTTTTCTAATGTTTGAGATATAATGGACTATGGAATAACCTCTTGAAAGAGATCTGAGACCTGTGCTGCTTCTCTGACTCACTGCTCCTCATGGTTGCAGGCATAGAAAAACAGTACAAAAAAATGCATTAATCAAGGGAAAAGGATGAATGCCTTGTTTATCTTGCATTTTAAGCAGAAAAGAAATTTGAGATATTGCTATATCTGTCACTAAAAAACCAAACCATAGAAATTGAGGTGCAGCAATGGAATTTACTATATTGCAAAACAAGTTATAGGTGTGCAAGTGGGAATTCTGTCAGAGAAGACCTGACAAAATGATACAATTACTCCAGCTCTGAGCTGATATGCTCCAAGGTATATGTTTTCCCACAATCACTGTAAATATGAATATTTTAGAGGTTAATATGAAGATCAAATGTGGAATACATTTGCTGAAAAGATTAATATCTTTTCATTAAAAATGAGAGTGCACTGTTGGTTCGGCATTTGCATTTAGATCGAGTAAGTAATAAGTATATTGACTGCTTAAGACACATATCTCCAAAATGGAAAATATGGATAAAGAAGGTAGTGTCCACATGCAGAAGTGGACAAGCTTTTTCTGTTTCCTAGTGCTAACCCTTCAGAGAGCTTAAGCCTTATTGACAAGGCAGCTGTGATTTATTTATCATAGCAGAATTGGTTGCATACTGTAAAGAATATTTATACTGCATTTGTTCCTTCATGAGAGCAGTGTTTTGGTGAACACGTATCGGTGGGCTACTGTTGACTTGAAAAATTGCTAGCCAGTGTACACTCATGCATTAATGTGTGAACAGGAATGGGCATTTGCTAGTTGTTATAGACTGCTTTTTCTTGCATTTGCTGTTTAAAGCTTAGAGTCATCTGGTAAAGTGGAAAGCTCAGCCACCTATGACATTATTACAAGTGGTCCACATAAACACGAGCAGGATGGGCTAATGTAATTCATGGTTTATGACATAAGGCTTGCAGCTCTATCTTTCCAAGTAATAAAGAGATTCAAATACGATTCAAGCAATGGTAGGCTGATGGACCAAGACTGGTCAAATATATAGCACTCACGCATTGAAATGGTGGCAGGCATCCTGAATGTCAGTCTCAATGGAGAGCATATATTTCATTTAACTGAAGCTAGTCAGGGCTTTCTCAGAATCACAGAATGCTTGAATTGGTTTTCTTGAAGTGCTTAAAAACATCATCAGCATATAGTCCAGTATGTAACACATGTGTCAGACTTTTTGTTAACCTTAGTTCAAATTAAGCACAGCAGTTCCTATCAAAAGTAAAAGAATATTACTCCTCAAACTGTGAGAAGTAAATATTTCACTCAGCAACCGTGGTGGCAGTTTTCTTAAAGCACTTTGGTCATATAAAATTTATACAAATCATACATCTGCTTTTCTGCAGAGCAGAGGGGTCTGTAACACTGGCAAAACAGCATTGTGTGCCAGCAGAAAAACTGATTACTGACCCATGAAGGAAATTTAAGAGTTGAGTCTACAAGAGCACAAGTGTTTTCTTCAGTGCTCATAAGGAGCATTATTTTTCTTTCATTGCAGAGAAGTGTCACATTGAAGTGGACTCTCCATCATGAAATACAATATTCAGAACATTTCCTCGAAGATTCTTTCCTTCTTCTTCATTCTTCATCCCTCCCATTTTTTCCCACCTCTTGTTTTTGTTTTCCTGTTCCCTTTTTTTTGTGTCCTTTAAACCATACACTTTGATGGAGGGCATCCTTCTCTCTGAATTTCTGAATCAGAATCTATTCTCCAATGGATATCTGAAGGTATAATTTGCCCCTTAACACTCTTCAATCTTTATTGCTGACACATTCAAGGATGCCTAACCCTCTTTAGAAAAAAAAACCCAACAAAACAAAACACATTAATCTTCAAAAACATGTCCTTACCTGCCTTCTGAAAATGAAAATGGATGTTCTTTGATAAATTATCTGAGGTTTACTGGAAACTCTGAGGATTATGGACTTTTGGAAACAATTTTGAATATAAAAAAAATGTATACCTAAAAATATACTGGTATATAAATAAAAATCCTGCATGGTAGTAAGTCTTCCCTTGGAGGCATGAAGTACTTGGACTTCCTCAGCAGATATCAATAAAAGTCAAAGGCACTCAGCAATTTGCTTGGATGTAATCTGTAGGATTCCTACATACACATTTTATGCATTCTGGAAGAAATGACTTTTTGGTTTAATGCTTTTGCAGGTCATATTACGTATGGAAACAGCTCCAAAACACACATCATCACCCATCCACACTAAGCCAAACACCCACTCAACCCTTTTCTTTAACTTTGGTAGTAATTGAGTCAGAGATCTAGAAATGGACAGGCAACTCAAAGAAAAGACTCCAGACAATCTTTCTGCTTCTAGATAGTGGAGGTCTCTTCCAACCTGGTCGATTCTATTCTACTCTAAAGAAACAAAACAATCCTACAGACAGAGCGGTGCCTTTTACGTTACAAACTCCTGTCGCTGCCTTATGCACAGAAGAGCTTTGGAACAGCCTTTGAAAGAGAGATCATCTAACACACCAGGGACCATTCCCATCTCCATATTCTCAATTTAGCAAGAGACAATAAATGCCAGTCTCAGGAAAAGCAATGTTGAAGGCTTGTAGGAATTTGACAAGTTTATCTTCATTTTGAGCTAATCTGTGTAGCTTAAACAACAAACATGTACAGCCGAGGTTCACCAGGAACAAGTTAATTCTTTCCTTTTTCCTTTATTTTAAATTTTGATTTATTTTAAAAAGTGTCTACTTAGAGAGTACTTTCAACTCTTAAGTATTACCAGGAAAAAATATTTAATTTTCATCTCCTTAAAATTATTATCTTAGGTGCTTACTTATACATACTAACCTTCTCCCACCTACATTCAATATATAAAATCTGAGCTCTCTAGATGGCCAAAGTATATTTTACTTCAGGGTAAATGTCTGTATTTTGATTCTTTGCACTGAAACAAGAATTTCTGAGGCTATGCCGTGGGAACTTCTCTGAAAATGCTGAAGCATGGAAAAATAACATGTATGTGTAAAGCCAGACAGGTGTTTGTAAGTTCACATCTCAGTATCTCCCACTGGGCAATGCCCCAGTCTAGTGGGCAGTTCCCCAGTTCCCTTTAATGCATAAACACAAAGTAAATGATCCTTACAATTAAAATACAGAAATAAACCCCCAAACAATTTATATCCTGTTAATTTGTCTTAGGTGAAATGAATTTTTGTTCCAAATTGTCAAGATACAAACAGTGCTGAAACTAGCCAAAAGCAATAGAAAATATGTGCAATTTGAATCAGTGTTTTAACATGCTTTAAAAGAGTTTGTATCAACTCTGGTGCATATACATAGGATTAATGATAAATAGTTTTCTTCTCTGTGTCCATCATAGAGAATTTTTTTCTTTTAATTCAGCTTCTTAATGATTGTTTAAGGCTAATATGGCTTTTAACAGTACAGCTACAAGGAACATCTAGGAATAGTCTACTTTTACCTGATATTCACTGTCAAAGTTCAAATAAATAACAAGTAGAGATAGTAAAAGATAGAAAAATCACAGGCACACACAACTTAAAGTTTGAGTGAAATCTAGTAGAAGTTGCTGGTTTGAATTTGCCTTCATGAATAGTCAGAGTCACCAGGGCTAATTTTTCCAAATGGAAATAGAAGACAGTACTTTCTCCCAATTTTTTTAGCTGATTTTAACTGGTTCTATTGTTAACATTTTACACAGCCCTACATTTTTTCTCATAAAACACAGAATTTTCAGCAACAACAAAAATTACTTTGCAGTTCCAAGTCTGCAGTTTGCCATGTCACCTTCAAAAGAAAGGTATTGAACCAACTATTAGTAAAAATCATGAGGAATTCAGATCTTGCTTTCAGGATATACTACCCAGCCATAATACCCATTCAACTGAGGCCAGACTTCTTCTATGGAGACAGCATCATTATTTCATGAATCATCAGTGACCTTTGGAAGATACCAGGAAAGCAGGCATGTTCATTCCCTTCCATTGATTTTCTAATTTTGAGTAAATTGGTTTCATCTGGGGAATGGTTACTTGTTAGGAATAAAAATACCTAAACTGACTTTAGAAAAAAATTATAAAGCCTTTGGACTGAAACAATGATTTTAGAAGAGAAACTCTAGCTAAAAAAGTAGTGATGATTCTGTAGCCAGCCCCACACAAGCATGAAAGAACTAAAATCTCTTTAAACTTAGAAGACAGATCTACAGTTCCAGACCTTAGCTTTATTGAACAATGTCTGAAATACATGTTTGGTTTGCCTACTAAATATCTGCTGCATTAAAGTTGTTTGCCTAAAACACTAAGTGGCATGAGGCTCATTTTCATCTGGTTAAAATGAGAAATAACATGCTGAATGTTGAGAACTTTGGACAGTCTTGAATCTAACTGAGAAGACAAGTTCAGTAAATCAGCACTTATTTGAAACAGCCAAGAAAACAACTTGGTCCTCAGGAACCTAAGAGCCCACAGGGATACCTAATCAAAGGAAATGGTGATTTACAGAGAAACCGTTTAGATCATCATTGAATTGCTTCCCAGATGTTATGTATTCTGATAAAAATCTGTTAATATAGAGGTTTAGTTCTCTGCTTTATTATCTTCTGGGCAAGAAATGATCACACTTAAGCTTTCTTTGCTATCAAATAATGCTCTCATAATGTTAATGACCTATAATAAATACAGATTTTGGTATTGTGGTAATTCATCTTAAAATCACATGGAGATTAGCTGTCCACTTACTAAATCACAGCATACAGCTTCTTACACCCAAACAAGAAAAAAAACCAACAACTCTTAAAAGACTCCTCAAAGTTGAACAGCTGAATCTCCACTACTGCAATACTCAAAACCTCTTTTCTTATCAAAAGATCATAGGCACAAACATTGAAATGCTAGACTATCAATAAGAAAATCTTGTTACCTCACGATCCAGCAGCACAGGTGACACCACTGTAACAATATCTCCCTTTTCTGGATCAATATAGAACATGTTAGGTGATGGCTTGGTAGGTGTTTGTTTAAGGATGTTGTATCGCAGAAGAGCATTGTCTGTGCTGGAGTCATCAGCATCAAATGCTGTCATACGCATCACAGTCGTTCCTAAGGGACAGGTGGAGAAACAACAGAATTCAATTAATGAGAAAGATAGCCTTCACCTGTGAGAACTAGGTGGGAACAATTCATAATTCTTTCCCCAAGATCACTAAGTAGCTTCAGCTGGTTATATAGTCTGCCCTTGCCTTTGTGATGGTTACTAGCCTTTTGTGGCAAGAAAGCCACCAGTAATTATAACCTTCTGGTGCAGACACGGCTGAAGACTTTCCATTGGAAATGTCTGCAGAGCAGAAATATATCTTATCCATATACAGTGACAACCAGGGAATTTATATTCCTTGTGAAGTTCTTGAAGCATAGACACTTAAAATCAAATAAAGATTAAAATATGGTGGCAAAAGTAAAACAAAACAAAACAAACCTAGCTTTATTTATAGGCTGACATAACTGCCTGGTTCACTGTTAAACAAACATAACTGTCTTGTTTGGATGTGTTTCTTTGTTACTTTTGCTATACTTCCCAGAGCACAAAGTCTTGCCTCTTCTTGTAGTGACCCTGAATATAAGCTCTCAAAGGTTTTGCTTCATTGCTACTTCAGGCAGAGTTCCCCCTTGAGAAAAATAACAGAGATCTGACAGCATGTTGGTTTTATTCACCAGTGATTAAAGGTCAGACAGCTCAAAAAGGAGCTTACCTCTGGATACCGTGCCATGTTTTCCAATATAACAAGATGATACTAACCCTGATATTTTCACATGCTTTGTTTGAAATTTCTTCAGAAGAAAGATTCACCCTTTCCATAAGGGCTATTTTTTTAGATATCATACGTCAAGAGATCTATTATATTGATATTAGATAGTGTGGTTCATTAGTATCTCCTAAGTCACAAGACTTTACCAAAATAAAAATGAAGACCCCCTTCAAGGAGTCTTAAATAGTGCCCAACTACAAGTGAAATTCAATGGGTTTTAGTATATAGCTCTTTCCTGAAAAATGCAATTAAATAACATGCTATGTCAAAGTACATTGGATCATACAGTTGCTACCTTTACTAATCTATCAGAGGAATTGATGCTCAGCAGAGCATTAGAAACTGATTAAAAAATATACTCAGTCCAGTTGCCCTAGACAGTTCTACTGAAATATTTCTGGTGATAAGCATGTGGAAGGTACCTGCAGATTTTAAGATCTCACTTAAATCCAAAAATCTGTAGTAAGTCTGTCATAAAACTAGCTTAATACAATGTCTGGATCTGAATCTGATTTTGATTTAGCAGCTGGAGTTCTTCAACCCTTCAAGTCATTGGACATTATCTTGTTCTGTGTAATCATTCCTCTGGTGCACACAGATAAGAAATTCCAGCAACTCAGAAGAGCAGAATTTTACATTTATTTTGCATAGAGATTGTAGATCCAGGAGAAAATCTGTAGAGAATTAGACCCGTTTGTTTCTGTGTTGATTCTGTCAAAAATTTGGAGACGGTGGTTTCTTTCCACCATCAAAGTGGCATTTACATTTAAGCAAAAGTTATTTTGTTCTCATTAGTTCTTGTAACAGATGTAAAAGTGCACATAAAATTCGAGGATGTCTTTAGATATTATGCATTAGTAGTGTGTGTCTAAGTTTGTACATGTTTTGTGTTCATGATGCAGAAATCTACACCTTTAAACATCACCTATAAGGTCTCATTGCTACAACAACCAGAGGAGCTGCCAAAAAGCAAAAAAGGATGCCCAGGTACTAGGCTGAAAACTAGTGCTAGGCTTCTGCAGCCATGCTGAGAATGCTTGTCCTCAGAAACATATCCTTTACACTCCTGCATTCACAGGCAGATTTGCAAACTAACCAGAGTTCCATGCTGTCCTTTCATGTCAAAATATAGAGCTAACACCTCTGTATTCCATTCCAATAAAACACAGCTAACAAAAAACTCCACGTATGCAAACTTCTAGAATGGGTTTGTATTTGTGGTTGATGCCTGAAAAATCACAACAGCTTTAAACCAGAAGCTAAAATATATTCCAAGAACTGTTTGGTAGCTATGATTCCAGGGAAGAATTTTCCTAGCCTAGTTGAGGTGTTCACAGAAGGAACACACACCACCATGTATTTGGGATTGGATCAGCACAAAATACAATGCTTGTAGACATATCTTTCCTAACAATACAGTGGCACACATTTTTACTTTAAAAGGCTCTGCAGCATACATCCAGTACAAAAGATACAAAAGTCCAAGATACAAAATTCCTCAGTGTTATTTCTTCATCACAAAGTTTTATTCTTCATAAAAGATTCATTTCCCCAGACCCATAAACTGACTACTTCTGATTCAGTGTCATTTTATAAATACTTCCATTCCTGGCATCAATCACATGCAGCTGGCTTTCAAACCAGAAAACAACAGCTTGCTACATTACCATGTTAAACAATATATATTAACTTATCAAGCTGGGGAAGAAATGTCTGCAAAATCAGCAACTTTATAGTTCTGTCAGCGATGTGCAGATACTCAGGAAGCTTCTTCCAGTAAAGGTACAGCAACTCTGTGGTATATTTCAGTATTCATGGTTTATTTGTCACACCTTCTGGGCAGTTTCACTATTACCATAGTGACCTAAAACCTCTACTTGCACCTCCCAGAGCTCCCCATTGATCAGACATATTTCCCACTTGCCAAGTCACTGCTTCAGAGGTCACATCTATCAATCTGTTGATTGCTCATTTGGCCATGTTGACTTGAAAATACTGTCAAAAAAAACTTCCCATGAGGCATTAAGAAGTAAACCATAATGTTTACACAATAGTGTGGTGATTAAAGAGGATGGTTCATTGAGGAAAAAACTACCATTTTTTTATTTAGTCATTCATCTGCCAGGTTTACAAATAACACTGGAATGCACTGGAAATGAGTCCTTTTTTTTCTAGTTTGATGAAATATGAACAATTGTCTTAAGCCTACAGCCTTAAAAGACAGCTCTGAATTTGACTGCTAACATTAAAATACAATTTGGTTTAAGGTCTGAACTGTTCTACCTTTATGAGAGCTTCAATGCTCAAACACTGCCCATGGAGTTTCCTCATGTTACTTTTGTGAGTCTCTGCAGCATGTCCAGTGCATTGAATCTTTTCTAGATGTACTACAGAAAGAATAGAGTTTACTTTCCTAATTAACATGACTAGATTGTTAAGTTTTGTCTCCACGTTCAAAGCTCAAGTGTACCTCCCTTACACTGATCAGCTGCATAATGGCATAATTTCAAAAAGCAAAGTTATTTTACTATAAGAAGGAGAAAAAAAATGACAAATGGAATGAAAAAAGGAAGAAATACAGAGACCTACCTGTATCTCTGGTGCACACTACATTTATTACTACAGGAAAAAATAAGACAACAACTTTCAGAAAATGGATCAAAGGACAATACCCTCACAACTACTACACTCATCACATCTAATTACATGTTTGACTGTCATCTTATACAACAAGCCACAGGGAAGCAAAACAAACATAAGAAAAAAGCCTATTATGGGTCTAATCAAGTACATTTGAATTGCAACTGTAGTTATTATCTTCTGTTTGTTATTAAAAACTTGAAGGCGTTATTTAGTAGAGAAGACATTTAGGAAGAATTAACCAGTTCAGGCTGTTAACATATCTTAGGTTACAACTGGCACAATTTGCTACCCTGCAGTGCCTTTCCACATTGTCTAATTTGATGTATGGCAAATTCAGGGCACGTATATACTGTTTAAGCTAGAGTTTAGACAGCATCACAAATCCATACCTTGCACATGCCAACATACTACCATCAGCAGTGGTGGAAGTGTGTGCTGACTAGCTACCATTTGTGGAATGAATAACAACTTTTGTTTGTTTTGATATATAAAAGAAATGTTAGTAATGCTAAGAGGTGAACTGTTAAGAGCTGCTACTATCTACAGAGAGTTAATGAAGTCAGAAAGCATACAAAATGAGTAAGAGAAAATGGGGCATTCCTAGTTGTTATCAAGCAGTAAAGATGTATGGATGGGTCAACTTTTAGCAACGCTAATATTTAACCTTTTCTTCTCATGAGTAACAGAACTTTTTTTCACAGAATAAATTATTAATTCCTATGATGTTTTAAGTTGGTTATCTATAGTGCTTTTCCCAGCCATACTGTAGGGTGGAGCATCATGTGACTGAAAATGGCATCAAGAGCTTTCAGATGTCTGCTGCTCCAGGCAAGACATTGATATATGAAATGTCAGTAAGTGAATTTGCATAGTTATGTGATGTGGATGCTGCTTTGGCATAATTGTGGTTAGTTTCCAGCGCGATGAAAGTTTCTTGCTTTAAGGTAAAACTGTTGGGTGAAAACACTAGCTAGCACACAAAGGATTCCCAAATGATGTCTGTATTATCAGAACATACCAGATTATGAGATTTGTGGTACCATGTGTATACTGAAACTTATACTAGGTGCAGATCAGGAAAATTATGAAGCAAATTTAAAGAGTGGTGTTTATCCTTTCATAGTACAGAGTTCCATAACAGATAAAACTATGGTCTCTGATTGGAATAACTGACATTTTAGATACTGTGAGTCTTCTCTCACAAAAAAAAAAAAAAAAAGAGTTGTTTAGTCTCTACATTCATCTGACAGACTACAGATAGCATGAGAAAGATAGCTCCATGAGGAGTGAAACTCCTCTATTTCAGATTGCATGCCAAACTCTTCAACTTTTTAAAAAATATTGACTTTTCCCATTTAAAGGCACAGGATTCACAGGAAAGAAAGTGCTGTAAAGTGTTCCTGAATCAAGCTTATCCTTTCTTTAATATGAATCTAAACCTCTGGGTAATAAAAATAAGGGAAATAGGAGAGAAGAATAGTGACTATTGTCCTGCTGTTTGAAGCTCCTCAGATTATGCCCTTCCTAGAACTCTATCTTCCACTCCCCCAGTTCTACTCAACCTATTGTTACCCTTTCAGGAAAGCAGCTTTCTTTCCTCAGACATGGTGAAGTCATAACCCTTGCTCACTTCCAGCCTCTTCAGATGGACTTGGAACAATAAAATTCCAGTGAGAAACCCACATCAGTTCCTCCAGATAGGCACAGGCTACAGATTAAAGCAAAGAACCACATTTTTTTCCTAATTATCATTCTGCCTGATTTCTGAATCTGTAAAATGTTGCAATCTTGTGTCTGCTTCCCTTTTGACCGCTGAAGACCATTATAAAAAGGCATGAAGTACTTCTTGGATTATGACCATAGACCATAAAAATTTCCACTTGTCTAATATTCTAACTGGCAATTCATTACATAATCTTATATGTCAGATAACATAATTCATAAAGTAATATATAACACATTTTCCTGAAGTAAATGGCTTAATGTAAATGATGATATGCACTGAACATCTCACAGCAGGTGAATATGACAGAAGAGTGATTTATGTGTGAAAGAATATCTATTCAACACAGAGAGAGTAAGATTCAGCCCTAGGCACACTCAGAAAACACAAAAGACCCACATTCTCTCTAGACCTTGGCTAGCAGTAGAAGTAAATCAGAAACATCCCAAGAAAGAAAAACTAGATGGGACATAAAAACATCACTAAATTCACACCACCACCACCCCCAAAGCAATGCAGGACTATTCTTGAAAAGATAAAGAAGAATACTGCCTTATTTTCTGAAAACCTTCAAGATAGAAACTGCAACAATCCCTGTTTAACTCAGCATCGTGACAAGTGAATTTGTCAGACACCTGCCAGAAAGCTACCTCAGATCCTGGAGGAGATAAGTCAATGCCTAAAATTGTAAGCTAAATTCCAAACCACAACTGCACCAGTGGACATGGGGGATGCTAAGCTCTTCCCTTTATAAAACTACCAGAAGTGAAAAGTATCAGACTCAACATCTCTTGCCTAGATAGACTTTCTTATTCACTCAGCCCTTTGATCTGAACTGTTTGACAGCTAAAATATTTAGTGAGAGATACTTACAACTCACATGATTCACCATGCTGTTTTCCCAGTTCCCATGTAAAATTGGAATTGCCTGCAATCACTCAAATTTGATTTCAGACTTATACAAGCTGTTTAAATGCAGATGCAAACTTTATAGTCAAGAACAGCCAAGCAAAGAGCTTACTAAAAATATATATATTCTGCATTTATCTCTGGTTTATAATCCAAATGTTTTCTTTTGACTTTCTCTACCTTTCTTTAACATTTTCCCATCCTTCTATTCTTCCCTGTTTACCAGGTGGTATAATTCTGGTCAAAGCAATGCAAATTGCTAAGAGACAGCAATTTTCAAAGTCATATAAAGATATGAAGCCTGATGTAAATTTCATATCCAGAAATACCCATGAGAAATTACCTTCTGAATGTAGTAGAAAGCTTTCCCTAAATCTCAAGACAGAAAATAAACCAGACAAAATTAGATCAGTCATTAAACTTTCTCCCAAAAAAGAAGTTAATACCCAGTTTCTCCCACCCTCTAAGTAGGGAGGCTCTCTTAATAAAGATAAATGAAAAAGAGAAAATAGATGTTTAAGGGGCTTTACTTAAGTTAGTAAAAAAAAAAATATTGTCAATTATTTGCATTCTGAAACTCAGAGAGAACTGGAAGTCTTTCACTTCAAAGACACCCTCACCTCATCTCCATCCAGCCCTGTCAAGAAGAGTTAATATGATGGATATTTACAGGAACAGCAACAAATACAGACTTTTCTCTTGGCTCTTATTAAACAAAACATAGCTAATCACTGACAATCAAGTTCACATTCAGCTATCCACCAAGTCATGAAAGCCACTGAATTTTCAGAGCAGCAGCACTACCAGCTCTTGAAGTCAGGTATGCGCTTGTGTTCCAGCCCACAGCCCTATCACAGCATCAGTGTCCTTTGGAAAGAACATGTGTACATTGGTAGAAAGGAAGCAGCAGTGTGCTTTAATAGGTCCACTAACATGGATTGCTGGAGACCAGACACTGAGGGCACATCTTAGCTGAGAAAGAATCAAGGTAACACTTCAGACTTTATTCTTGTGGAATTTTTTTTTGCAATGAAAAGATCCCATAGAAATAACAGCTCTAACAGAGAGATGTTTGTCTGTCATGCGGGGTTTTTTTAAGTTAAGACTATCTGTAAAGCACAAATGAAACTAGTTAAATAAAATTCACATCAATGAAAGAGATCAATGCCAAGTGTAAATTTTAAATCAGTAGTATATTAAAATCTAGTGACATTTTGAGAATGAAAAGCAAATTAAAAGAATACTTTTCCTTTCATTCCAACAATAAATTATTTCAAAATGAAAAAAGGGGGGAAACAAAAAAAAAAGAAGGCAAGGTAGTCTATTAAGTGCCTATTAAAAAAAAAAAAAACAAACACATAAAAATACAGCCTGTGTGGAATGAGTAATTAAAAAACAAGCAAACAAAACCCCCCAAAAAGAAAAACAAACAAAATGACAACCAAAAAAAGGGAAAAAAACCCACCAGGCTACACACTCTTCATGCATACTCTGCATTAGGAATTGTTCAAGAACAGTAACAAAATTGAGAGATTTTTTTCCATGGTGAAAATGTTTTCACAGGTTTCAATAGTCTTTTGATCAGGGCCACACTTCATAAATGGAGGATCTCATTCTTTAAATTACCTACTTTTGGACAGGAATTGACTGGCTTTGTAACATCATCTTATCACAGTATCACAGTATCACAGTATCACCAAGGTTGGAAGAGACCTCACAGATCATCAAGTCCAACCCTTTACCACAGAGCTCAAGGCTAGACCATGGCACCAAGTGCCACGTCCAACCTTGCCTTGAACAGCTCCAGGGACGGCGACTCCACCACCTCCCTGGGCAGCCCATTCCAGTGTCCAATGACTCTCTCAGTGAAGAACTTTCTCCTCACCTCGAGCCTAAACTTCCCCCGGCGCAGCCTGAGGCTGTGTCCTCTCGTTCTGGCGCTGGCCACCTGAGAGAAGAGAGCAACCTCCCCCTGGCCACAACCACCCCTCAGGTAGTTGTAGACAGCAATAAGGTCACCCCTGAGCCTCCTCTTCTCCAGGCTAAACAATCCCAGCTCCCTCAGCCTTTCCTCGTAGGGCTGTGCTCGAGGCCTCTCACCAGCCTCGTCGCCCTTCTCTGGATACGCTCAAGCATCTCAATGTCCCTTCTAAACATATAAGACAGGCAACAATTGTACTGCCCTGTCACAGTGGACGTTAATCAAAACCATGTCACTACTTTACAGAAATCACGAGTATCCTCCTATGTCCAAGTAAGGTACGCTGGCATCCTTCCTGATTAAAAGGTAATAATAATACATTTTAGTAAGATGTCTCAATGCAGAATCAATCTTCCCTGATTGGAAATGCTTTTTGAGACAGGGGGCCAGAATTTTTGTTGATCTAAACCATCCCAGCACCACTAAAGCAAAGATTTATATTAGATGAGGCTATGGAATACAGGAATGACCTTGAAGGCCTATATTAAGTATACAGCATTACATTGTTTTATTCCCTTTTTACCTTCATAATTTCTCATTTCAGTAAGTGTGAAATAAAAGAGAAAAGCAAATGGATGATCTTTGTGCCTCTTCGCTATTAGATTCTTTTGCATCTTGCTACTAGCAATTTTTTTCACACAGATGTAGGGTAAGAATACATCAGCATACACTTAATGAGTAACTGCAAGTTGGAAGTCCTCATATTTATTTTTTGCCACTTAAACTATATGAACTGCTTGTGCATTAATCTCATGTTAAAAAGTGGGGATATAACTGAAACACTCATCCCTGTTATCCATGACTCTGTCACTGTGTTTCTCATCATCTACATCAATCCAGAATTAATCCACCTAAGCCAAGGATTCTTCAATACTATAAAAGCAGTACTAATGAAAGAAGAATCAGACCTCATCATACGAGGCAAATCTTCTTACATAGTTCCCAGCTTCATCTGCAGGAAGGCTTATTCTAATGTATCGTTTCATCTTTGTATTGATTTCATAATCAAGTCCCAGCCATTTAATCTATTAGACATCTGAAAGTTTTTAAGGGATAAGTGTTTCTGTCTTAACACAGGATATTTTTAGGTGAGTTTTGTTTTTCTTTCCCCTCTCCTGCAGATAAACCACTGGATAAATTATTTAGTTGGTATCCCAGTGTTTGCTCTTTTGAAGCTATTAAAAGTCATTCCATCCAGACAGTATTTCACAGTGAACTTCAGTGTTAGACCAAATAAATGAATTGGGCGACTACTCCCTCTTCTTCATCCAGATAATTACATGAAGTCCATTGCATTTTTCTCAAAAACCCAGATCAAAGATGCAGTAGTTCCTGTTAACAAACAGAAGTGGAATATTTGATTGTAAGGTCTCAGACTTCAATACCGAACAAATACTTACGCAGATCGTAAGGTATGGTTTGGAAAGATATCCTTTCCTTTACAAAGCATTCCTTCTTCCCCTGTACATTCTTCTTAACCATGTTCAAAGGCTTTCTACAGTAAAGGAGCTTACAGTGGGGAAGGATAAAAACAATCAATTATTCTGGAAACCCATACTTTGAATTGGTCAGCCTGAAATCAAGTCCATAGCTCATTCCTTAATAGCATTCTAGAATAATAGAAAAGGGAATGTTTCTCAGTCATTTCCCCATCTTGAGATTGAAATATCTGCATATAGTCTCTGCAACTCTGCTCAAAATGCTCTTTTTCCTTAAATTATATCTTAAAGCCACTGATAGCTGAATTTAATAAATAATTCACATGAGGAAAGAGTGTGCTGTACGATTTTAAAACAGGGCTTTGAAACTATCTTATAAATCACAGGTTTCAAAGCTCTCTCCATATATGTGACAAGAATACACTTTAACCTGTCAAACATCTGCTGAGGCTTTAATACTACAGAGAAGAGGCAGTCTAGAAGGTTCCTAGAGTGTATGGAGGACAACTTCTTATCTCAGCTGTTACATGAGCCTACCAGGGGTGCAGCCCTGCTTGACCTGCAGTTCACAAATAGAGAGGGGCTGGTGGGAGATGTGGTCAGAGGACCACTTGGGTCCAGTTATCATGCAATTATAGATTTTTCAATATATGGTGAAACCAGGAGGGGTATCAACAAAACCACTACAATGGACTTCCAAAGGGCAGACTTCAGCTTATTTAAGGAACTAACTTGGGAAATTCCTTGGGAAACAGCCCTCAAAAACAAAGGGGTCCAGGAAAAGTTGGACCTACTTTAAGAAAGAACTCTTGAAGGTGCAGGAATAGGCTGTCCCATTGTGCCAGAAGATGAGCCGACAAGGGAGACAGATAGACTGGATGGACAAGGAGCTGCTTAAGCAATTAAAGAAAAAAAAGAGGGTGTATCACCTTTGGGAAAAAGGGCAGGTATCCCAGGAAGAGTTCTATGATGTTGTGAGGCCATGTAGGAAAAAAATTAGAGATGCGAAAGCCTATTTAGAACTTAGGCTGGCCACTGCTGTTAAGGAGAATAAAAAATATTTCTAAGTATATTAATGGCAAAAGAAGAGCCAAGAACAACCTCCACTCCTTATTAGATGGAGAGGGGAATACAGTAACAAAGGATGAGGAAAAAGCAGAGGTTCTTAACACCTTCTTTGCCTCAATCTTCAATAGTGGGACAAGTTGCCTCCAAGACAACTGGCCTCCTGAGCTGGCAGATGGAGTCAGGGACCAGTATAGTCCCCCAGTAATCCAGCAGGAAGTAGGAAGGGACCTGCTGAACCACCTGGATCCCTACAAATTCATGACATTAAATGGGATCCATCCTAGGGCAGTGCTGAGAGAGCTGGCCGATGAGCTGGTCAGACCCTCTCAATCATTTATCAACAGTCCTGGCTCACTGGAGAGATCCCCAGAGACTGGAGGCTGGCCACTGTGATGCCCATCCACAAGAAGGGTCGAAAGGAGGAACCAGAAAACTACAGACCTGTCAGCCTGACCTCAGTGCCAGGCAAGGTCATGGAACAGGTCATCTCATCTTGGGTGCCATCACAAAGTACCTACAGGATGGCCAAGAGATCAGGCCCAGCCAGCATGGCCTTAGGAAGGGCAGGTCCTGTCTGACCAACCTAATCTCCTTTTATGATCAGGTTATCCACTCGATGAATGTAGGGAAGGCTGTGGATGAAGTTCTTCACAGACAGAGTGACTTTCCATTGGAATGGCCTGCACAGGGAGGTGGTGGAGTCGCAGTCCCTGGCGGTGTTCAAGAAAAGACTGGATGAGGCACTTAGTGCCATGGTCTAGTTGATTGGCTAGGGCTGGGTGATAGGTTGGACTGAATGATCTTGGAGGTCTCTTCCAACCTGGTTGATTCTGTGAATACATTTGGACTGTGTGGTCCCTGTTTTCAGAAGGGGCCTTTCCTGAATTAATTCATTAATTCCCTAATTCCAACAAGTTTTGGGTTAGACAGTGTGATTAATTTCACTCAGTTACAATTATTTTAGACTCAGTTATGATTATTTTAGTCTCAGATATCTAATCTTTTAAGTTTCTTAATAGTAATTGGAGAGGAAGTGTAAAGTTTGGTTGCAGTTCATCCCATTCTAAGCTAAATATTTAAGAAAGATGAGATGAAGCATCTTTAGAGTGATTAAGAAAATCTAAGTCAAAAAGGGTATAAAAATCTCAGGAAGTTTAACTAGTTGATATTACTCCTATTAATTCTACTCACTACCATAGATGTGGAAAACAGGGCTAGGATAAAGTGATTCTCCTGCAGTTTTCTCCTGCTTTCATGTACTCCAAAAGACCTTCTCTTTCCCACTTATGTCTATTTACAGCTGAACGGAAAGCATGCTAGTAGGGAGTTTATTAGAGGCCTGGCCAGGCTCTATGCTGGACAGCTTTACAGTCTGCACAGTCTGCACTGACGCTTGACCTTTGAAAAGTGGAGGTCTGCAAGGATTAACAGCAGGCCATGATATCACTAGTCTTACTCTCTTAGAATTGATGTATCGTGTTAGGGAAGGGCCTTAAGCAGTACATCAAGTTATTTTAACTTTGTGTGTAATTGATTTAGTATTGCAAGGGCTACATTATGTCCTTATAGAGAAAATATGGCTATGGAAAAGGTTCTGTATGTCATAAAACATCTAAATATTGACTGTGGAACTCTTTAATGTAAAATTAATAATTAAATACGAAACAGTTCGTGATATATCACTGTCAGAAACTGGATACTTAGCACAGAGATTTGCAGAGCAGTATACGAACGTAGCACTGTTAAGTCACAGGCTTGTGCAAGTATATTTACATACATGCGTATATTCCTTCTGAGCACATAGAAAACAAGTGTCAGGCAGTGCTATATTGTGTCAAGAAGGAAGAACCCAGACCATTTTCAAAGGCAACACACCTTTCCAACAATGTGTTGGCTGTTTCGAACAGCCTTCAACTTGAACACACTTAATGTTTAAGTGTGTCACATGGCTTGAGGGGAACTGTTTTCAACTGCCTGATTCAATGAGCCCTTTCTCTTTGATGTCTTCTCTATCATGTTTTGGTTAGCTTAGAAGTGGGTTTGTTGATTCACTTTCCAAGCTGGCTGCCAGGGATCTGAAAGTTATGAACCGTATCTGAAGAGTGCTCATAAGTTCTCCTTCTGTCATGAGTTTCATTGCTCCCTGGTTTTGAAGCTGATCTTCTCATATTACAGAGAATGTCACATGAACTTGGCAACACAATCTGTGGTGTAAAGATGGCGCAAGCATGGGACATCTTGGAGTGCAAATAGGTGAATCTGTATCTGTCTTTGGCTATTCATTCTGACTATTATTTCCTGCTTTCCCAGACTGCGGTGCTATACATACCTGGCTGAGTCCTAAATTGTGGGAAGGCAGACTTATAAACTGCTTTCTGGTCTGAAGGCCACCAGAAATGAGCATACTTTTATACTGCCAACTGCTTCAGCCATCTCTGTACCCATTGTTGCACAATGTAGATAATGTTCTGTCCCCAAAGAAATATCTGATTTCAGTCAGGAGGGTTTTTGTAAGCAAAGACATCAAATACATACTAACAATCTAGTCCTATGGTATGTATCAGCCATATAAAGAGTAACAACTGAGATCAATTTGAGAAGTAAAATGGAAATTAGAAGACTCCAACTAAATATTATCTTGGGATTATGGAGATTATGGGGAGAAGGAGTGTCTGGTTGTGAAAAGGATGCACTCAGTGAAACCATAACAGATGAATGTCCATGCTACCAATATTCTTTCCCTATTAAAAGTGAATGGGACTTGTGAGCATGCAGAAGTGGCCCTGCCTTGAATTCCCTGTTGATTTCAGAATTTCCAGTGTTGAAAATGTCAATACCAATTTACCATAAAGTTTAAAGGCAATCTGTAAATATGTATAAAGATTTACTACCATCCCAGCTCTTTCACAATCTGGAGCAGAGCTCCAGTGCAAGGAATATGGAAGAATGACAATTTCAAAAGATATCAACCTTCAAGACACAAACTCTACGACTTTTGAGTGATTTTCTTCAATGCAGAACTTCAGTTAGAAAAATCAAGAAAGAAATATTTTACTAACCCTGTGGACTTCTGTGATTTATTCATTTGTTTTCCCACTAACTTATATGAAATCCTACTTTCTATGGTTTTGAGCTGTAAATCTCCCTGCTAGCCAATGAAGTCAAGGTCATGACTGAGTCATAATGCCTCTGAGATGTCTGCTAATATCTTTCTCTGACACTAACATACACTTCACAGCTGGATGAGATCATCAGTATATAATTGTACATGATATTTATATAAACTAAAGGGAAGAAGACCATAACATCCCTACCACAGCTATACTGTAAAGTCCTTGACTTCTGGCAAGACTAAAAACTTTCGAAATCCCTCCAAACTTAATATCTGCTAAAGAAAAAAGCAAACAAACAAACACCTAAACAAACAAATCAAAAAACAACCCAAAACTCTTAAATTTATCATAGAATCAACCAGGTCAAAAGAGAACTCCAAGATCAACTAGTCCAATCCAATCTTTAGATCTTAATTATTTTATGTCTGTTTATCTACAGCAAAATGCCTATGACAGTTATAAGGGAGCTACAATGATTTGTATCTATGGATTATATGTCACATTTTAAAAACTGTAGCATAAATCATACACTCATGACAGATCTTGAAATTCCGAGAGGGCTACAGGTATTCCAATGAAAGGAACCAATGTCAAATGAAGTTATTCTGCATTTCTATTACCAGAAATGTGCATTAGATAGCTGCAAACACTTCCATTCAGGGAATTCACTTGGCTTTTTATTCAAATGTACTACTTTAAAGAGAAAACAGTTTGTAATTTCATTCACTTGCTTGCCACTTATAAAATTGATGCTAATCCCAACAGCATTTTGTTAAGCATATTGTACTTTCTGCCTCTAACAGGCAGATCTGATGGTAATCTTCTTTGCATGAAGTGCAACTAAGAATTAAACCAAATGGATAATTTGCTAAAGCAAATTAAAGGTGGCACATTTTGCATTTTTTACAGTTATATTGCAAGGGCACAGAAAACCAATAAAGTTTAAAAAATAAAGAGAACAGTCATGTGTACTCGTGCAAGCACTGACTTTCAACATCACACAACTGGTGACAAATAAGCTATGTTGTCAGAAGCACAGAAATGTAGGGGCTGACACTTCAGGTTTTTGAATGGTGTTAAGAGTATTATGTTCACAAAGGAATTAAGCTCTAAAGATACCAACCATGTGATTTCTTTTGTACGTATATTTTCAATTCTTCACAATTCCCAGGTTAATAAAATTTCATCTGCATTATAATATACATAAAAACTTGCCCCAAATAGAAGATATTTAATAATACATATCAAGATTTTAATAATATATATGAAGGCTTTGTAGAGAAATACTTGTTTTCCTACACTGAACACTAGGACTGTTTTCTGTCCTTGAAGTGATCATTGTTTGAGATTAAGTTTCACTTAAAACTTCTAGATACATTCAAATCTCTTGTTTAAAAAGTCCCAGGAAAAAAAAAAATCTCATCTAATGTTCCATACAGTTTTTGCATTTAACAAATAAACAATTTGTGCATTACTTTCCTGCCTTCATAGTGTGCCATTCTCTCAGTTTCATACACCATGAAATATTGTAACCTACTAACAAGCATTTTATTTGCTGGAGTCAAACACTATAACAAAAATTAAGAGTGTTTATAAATTTCCTGCAGTAAAAGTGGAGGCTCCCAGAAAGAAGTCCTATGCAAACTGTGCTGTAGAATGACTTCCCTCCAGTTAGTTTCAACTTTCTCATAAGTTGTGTCCTCCAAACTCTCAGCTGATGAGGAAAGCTGATGTTGTTCATGAAAAATGACAATTACAAATGGTTATTTTGAGGGTAACTGATAATACTAGAGCATTCCTATCATTGTCACTGACATTTTGCCTATAAAAGTAACATAAAGCAGTCCCTGTCTGAATACCTAAGATACCTGTGTCTGACTGGAACAGGTTCTCTGTGGTGTCTGAAACAGAGTCCAAGCCGAAGTGGTCTCCCCCTACCCTAGGTAATAGTCTGCTGGTGGTGGTGGAGCAGGAAATTATAAGAAGAATTCACACTTGGGTTCTATACTAGATAATATAAAAAGTGATGCAGTTCTTTTCTTACTTTGCCCATAAATCAGTTATTTCTTTTGCAAAGTTAGTAAGTACTAGGAGATGCAGAAAAGTACCATTGAAACTTTTATTCCAGTTTAGCAGCAGTTCATAATGTGATTCAGCTGCATTCCACTTGCAAAATGACCTAGTTACACTAATTTCTGAGGGGTTTTAGCGCATTTTTACCTGGAAAAAATTAATTGAGAAATATTCTGTTGGCATATCAGTTATGGAATCTACTGTGTATGCTACTGGAGCTTTACATATAAACGCTTCCTGCTGCTTCGAAACAATAACATTTCTGTGTATAGGTAAAAAGTTTTATCATGAATTATTCAATGTAACTGAATGTAGTCTTACAGTCTGTTTGAAAAAAATCTTTTTAAACTAATGCTTTGTTCACCAATATGCCACGGTTTGGGCACTGGATAAAAACACCTCTGAGCTGTTTTATGTAGGACATCATGATGGCATTGTTTCACCAGGACTTGAATAGAAAGTTGCAAAGTGGTACCCATGTATGGCAGTCGGAAAGCAATTAGCAAAAAGCCATTAAGAAAATATTTCATTCTCTAGTTGTGTGTATGTTTCTAAAGCAGTGAGATCTATGTACGTATTGCCAAATTAGATTACAAATTAGGCTTGCTACAGATGTTTCTAAGCCATAATTAAAGCCAACCCAGTGACTCTCAGCTAAACATTCATGGAAGATTTATTCAAAATTGGTCAACCATATACAAGACATTTATATAGAAGCAGGGTATAAATGACTACCAATTATTCAGGCAAACTTTATAAAATACTTTCATTTTATCTTCTGTCCTAGTTACTGCATGCGGAGACACTGTGATCCTGGCTCAGCACTAATTTCTTCCAAGTTTTGACTTCATAATTTTGGAACACTATGAAGAACTGTGCAGCAGTACTACAGGCTCAGAACAGCAAAGCTTTAAGGACCAACAGTATATAAATCAGTAAAACGGCAATCCATTTAAATGTATTACTCTGAAAAGAGATATTTTTATATACGTACTATTTAAACTGCTTGTGTTTTTCTTTGACACAATGTCTTTTGGAATAATACTACTTCCTGTAGTCCTGCCTCCTGTACATCTCAAAGATACTCAACAGTCAACTGATCACACAATCCTACAGAAGAGTGCATCTACCCTAGTGCCCACTCTTGCTTCCTTTTCCATTGATCATATTTCAGACATTTATTTATTATTCTTTTATCAGTAATGGAAAAAAAAAAAACTGTCTAGTGAAGGACAAAGCAGTTCCACAATTAGAAGGTAATACTGCAGGCTTCATGGGCTTTTGGTGCCTTCCAGCAGTACTCTAGACAGGCTGGAGTAATGACATCACTCATGACATGCACAATGCTCAGCTGCATTACTACCAGTTCCAAATTACTAATTGTGTTTTTTTATTCCTTCTGATGCAGACTTTGGGAGCAAGACTGGTACTTTGAATTAATTTCACACAGGTTACCAGTAAGACGTCAAAGCTTTTCACTATTGACGCATTGGCCTAAAAATATGGGTCTGTGCCAGTGAGATTAAAGATGGAAGATTATGTCATCCATCAAATTTATGAGAAATTCTGATCCTTGTGATTTTGTTTTCTGAAGAAGTATTCTCTTCACCTGAAGGCATGGTCAAGACCTGAACCCTTACTTGATCAGCGAAATATGAAAATTAAAAATACATTTTTTTTTTCCAAGTAATCAGTGGAGATACAGACTGTGTATTGTTCAATTTGTGTTGTATGCATCAAAACCAATTAGCATTAATGAGAAATACACCATAATTATGACACAGGAGGAGTGAAATATTATTTCTACTCCCACTCTGAAAGTACATTCATTAAAATCACTGAAAACTGAAATGTAACATTACAACAAGTATCTCTGTTTTTACAAAAGGCTGTATTTACTCAGCTCTGCTGTATAAAATTGGCTATCAGAATCACAGAATCAGTAGTCCAGCTCCCTGTGCTAACATGAGTGTGTCTAGATTGAGTCGTATTGATTCTTTATAAGATTTATCCAACTAAAATATTTTTAAAATATACAAACAGCCATAAAATAATCAGAAAAAAATATATTGACCTTTATGTTCAGGGGCACCATAGAAAGTATCATAAATAAAATTTTCATTTAATTTTTCAATCATTGTACACAGTAAAAGAGAAGTAATTACAGAATACTAACCAGCACTAGAATTTAAAGAGAGATAAAGATGTTCTATTTTCTCCAACTTGTTTCATGTAGGCAAACATACAAAACCTAAGCAAAAGAAGATGCAAAGATCCTTCTCCCTCTGTATGAAAACAGCTTTATTGGCATAATCTCCTACACGTTTAATTTTTCCTTTACAATATTTTGGAACGTTTTCCTGATCAGTGAATTCCCTTGAGCAATATAAAAAGTTCTATACTCAGTAACACAATCTTTTTTCAAATCACAACATGAGAACTTGCAATACAAGTACCCTTGGCATCCAGCTGTAAGATAAAACTACATAATTCCTTCCTTTAAACAGAATCCACATAATCAGTAACAGATTTATACTTTTGCAACAGGACAGGTGAGAGTTTTCTTGAGAAGGGTATACTTGTGCTTTCAGCTAACTACCTTCAAATGCTGTTTACATCTTAAAATATGAAAGTGACTCACTGGCAATCTCTATGCTTCTGATCCTTAACAGAAGGGACAAAAAGACTTTGAAGAGAAATCAAAGAAAAAAATAAGGTAGCCAATTATTTTCATCCTGAGAAGCAGTTTTTCTTCTCTAACTTGTGCTGCTAACAAAAACTATTATCTGTCTGGCTCCGGTGGTAGACTCTTGCACAGTGTTGTGATATTCAGACATGGGCGATTCATAAGGGAACAGAGCATCATACCTACTGCTAGAAGGCAACATAAGATTTGCCCATTTTCACTCCCTCATTCATATCAGATGTTATTTACCTAATGACAATGAAGGGTGTAAAAGGGCTATTTACAGGGCCCTATCATTATGGTAGAAGTGACCACTGAGTCCTTCAAGAATCCTTGTGACAACAGTATCACAGGAAAAGATGCTGACACGGAGATACCATGCAGACTCAGTATGCAAACAGTTGCATTATGACCCTTAAAGAAGGAGTGTGGGTACAGCAAGTATGGCTAGTGCTAAGCTAGCAGCAAGAAAAGCTCTCAGTTTTATGCCCAAGCCATCCTATGCTTAAGACATAAAATTAAAAGGAATAATAAACAGGAAAACTTAAGAGGACAATATAAAAAAATCTATTACTGTTGATTCTGAAATTTATCTATTTAGTTATCCTTGCACACAACTTTCAGAGATTCTTTCACCAGGAAGAGAAAGAGTTAAAGAAAAGCCATTGAAAGTGATCAGTTCACGAGGTGTGCAGTGACAGAGCTTTATGAATCCCTGCACTTCAGTGTATTGCACAACTGGGTAGTGCTTCAGGCTTTTTTATTGTACTGGTAGGGAGGCTAGGCTAGAGGTTTTAGAAGGAAATACAGACTTGAAATATATGAGCACAAGACCAACATAAAATACAACTATGATCAGACTTCTGGCCCTTGGATATACTGAAGGGTGGTTGCTTTGGCAGGTTTCAACCTCATTCAAATATTAATTAACCACAGAATTTGAAGATCCTAAATTTAAATCCACTTTATCAAGCAAGCTGGTTCCCAAGTATTGTCCAGAAAAATATATCCAGGATCCAACACTTCTACTATGTGTAAGTCTCTGAATTGAGAATGACTTAGAAGAGGTGTTGATTCAGGATCAAGTTCTTTGAAAAATGCTAACAGCAGTAATATTAACACAATGAGCAGATCATTATTTATTTCATTTTCACATTTCTAATTTGTTCTATTTAATTCACAACTACACAAGCTTGAAAAGAATTCTTGAAATAAATCCTAGAAATGAGAGCACCAGGAAAGCAGCTAGATCATGAAGTTCAAGTCTGTATCATTATGCTATTACTTTCTTGTTCTCTCCAGGTTACAGAGGTGGGAACATTAGCATTTCCTTTTACAAGCACTTTCAGTGTGTTTTTTTTTTACATTAAATCCAGGTTTTCCTGTCTAACCTCCTATCCATGCACAGAATGCAGCAGTGACCAGCAGCTCTATAGCCTGACTCTCCAGCTATCCAGCAGCCCCACGGTGCAGTATAAACTGTGCTTTATTCTCATCTTATACTAGAAAACATAAGCAACATTTCTTTTTCTCTGTAGTGTTTTTTTTTTCAGATCAGTGGTTTTCAGCTGCATTTTAATTACAAAATCATAAAACAATCTATTCTCCTTATGTATACATAATGCAAACTGCTCCAAGAAATGTGTATAAGAAATGAGGCTCATTCTGAACATATCAACAGAAAAGGCTGATTCAGCTTTTCTTCCAAATGCAGAAAAAATGGCTTTGATTCTCAGCTATATAAAGCTAATGCTAAAGATTGTTCAGGAAGCAGGGAGAAGATGAAGCTGCAATACCTCTTTGCATTTCCCCAGTCAAAGAAGTAAGCAAAACTTAACAATAGTAACCTCTGAGCAGCCTGGTACCCCACCATTTGCACTTGTGATGCTTTACAACCTCTGTGTTATCTTCTTATATCTTTGAAACGTTTCCTGTACTGAGAGGAGCTATTCCAGAGAGGAGTGTGCAAATGTTAAAGTCACTAAAACAACTCTGAACCCAAGACCAGGTATTTCTTAAGAGATCCCTTATACTACGTGTAAGAATTGAAACTGTCATTGAATTCCAAAGCAAACAAAACAAACTTTTTAAAAAAAAAAAAGAAACCCAAACACCAAAAAAAACACAAAACCAACAAGCCCCAAAAAACTACAGACCAGTATTGTTTTTAGCTGACTGAATAATAGAACTTGAAAAATCAGAAAGGCTTTTGGCACATCTCAGATTTGAAGGGTATGTTTCCACAGGGCTTGGTACCCCAAAGGTAGATTTCTGTTTCCAATTCTGTTGGACAAATTAAAAAATAATATTTTCGCTTACGAATATATCTTAGAATCATAGAATGGTTTGGGTTGAAAGGAACCGTAAAGGTCATCTGTTTTCAACTGCTACCATAACCAGGAACAGCTTCCTCTAGACCAGGTTGCTCAAAACCCCATCCAACCAATATGCTATCCACATTTAGACCATCACTACCAAAGACAACTACTGTAGAAAAGAAGTCTGTACTGAAATCTTTATCCAAACATGTTCTGTCTTTCAGCTGCAAGCCAGACATCTGTGGTCATTCAGTCCTGTGGTGGAATCTCAATAGTAAGGTAATTTCTGAGTGGGACTACTTCATGTGAAATAACTGCATGCTTTTGCCACAGAGAAGAGACTGGCAGCCCAAAGGCAGACAGGGGAATGAGTGGCTGCAAGTTTTGCCCTGTCTGGCTTATGATCCAGGCAGTTCTCTCTGACTATCAATCCTACAGTCATAAAATGACATGAAGAGAGTGGCTAATGTTCTACCAACTATCATGACAAATTGATGAGCTTCATTTCACCTACACAGTGAAGATTTTGGTATGCACATGAACATCACATTGCACAAAACTCTATGGAGTTTCTGTGGATAAATTACCAAAATTAAATTTTGGTGTAGATACGTAACACAAAATGAGGAACATATGTTACTGGCTATCACTCCTCTGTACTCTTTCTGTTTAGGTCTTTTATCTACACTCATTTGATTGGGGGCATTTACCTGTATCTGTATGAAGTAAGACAGGGCAGAAATAAATGTTTTACTAATGTCAGTTTATAAACTTAAACAAGACGACTAGTGCTGTACGCTTCAGAGAAGAAATCTACATAATGACAGATGTGATAAGTTCCTGAAGATGAAAATTGACTAATGTTTTTGCTACATTTCCACTTTGTCCTTGGAAAACCTGACAGTATAATAAAACATTTTTTCTTCCTGAGTCTGATTAACTAGCTTGTTTCCAGTAAAATTACTTTCCCTTGAGAGGAACATTGAGATTTCTTTAATGCAATCTTCATCCATTACCATTGATTATGGCTTCATTAAATATGAAAATGAGGATTTACTCTTTGCAACAGATATCACTTTCAGCATAAGCGAGTAAAGATTTTCCTCTGTATGCTTCACTCAGAGAGAAGCGTGAACAAATATTTTATTTATGTACTGTTTTGAAGGAAGAAATTGCCTGTGGCAAAAATCTAAGCACAAATCACTGGCAAAATGTTCTTTCTGTCAAGGATAGAGCAACAATATTAAAGTCTAGGGCAGAAACCACTCCCATCCTAGGCACCCTCTGTGGCAGTGAGAAGTTAAAGGCAATAAATACTCATCAGCTAGATAAGCTGATGAAGAGCACAAACCCTTATTTGTGAACCAATTTAAGAATTTATGGAAAGGCTGGTTGAAGACAAGCTATTTCAGTCAGTGTAAAACTAACTTGTCCAGTCATTTTGGTAACCAGAGTGGTTCTCTGACAGGTGCAATGGCTTCATCTAAAACATGCAGAAAATAGCCATCATTAAAGGGAAACAGCAGAGAAATTACATATTAATCTACTAGTAGCACTTGAGTAGCAAAAATAAATTTTAAAAAGTTCTTTCAATTATCTTGCTAAATCCTGGTTTGGAAATGTCTAATTTATTTCTGACTTAAACAAAAAAAAATTCAAGAATCTTCTAGTACTGAGGAAACATCTGAAGTTTCTCTAATTAATAGACTGTTATATAATCAATATTCAGCACATGATGCTTTGAAATGTCACACTGCAGGTATAAAGGCAATGCTTTGCCTTACTATTTGATCTTCATTGGGTGAACAGGTCTTGTACTGGCTTCTTTAAACCAGTCCACTCCCACAGTGTAATGAGATATTTCAAAGATCACATTCAAATCCCAGCACTACAAATTCTGCAAACGTTGGAAGCAGACAAATTCACCAAATGCTTGCTGTAAAGGGTATTCCTAGTTTCCACATTTATCAAGGAGACTTTTTAAGGAGCTGATCTATAACCTCAGGGATCAATTTGGACAAAAGCACATCAGATCAATAAAGTAAGGAAGAAAAAGCAAAGAGAGAGGAAATAGAAAGAAAAGAAAGGTATTTCTTTTAAGGGGCACTGTATACTTCCCCTTACAAAAGGACTATTCTCATGAGTAGACAGTTTCACTTCTGGCTTTCCTCTGAACCAGCAAAAAGGTGTTTTTAATATGCATGCTGCTTGTTATCTTCACATCGAAGTGCCAGACATAGATTCTCTCTTAGGGACAAACACATTTTTATTGGTACATATTCAACTGTTCTCAACAGCTTATTATGGGAAAACACTAAAACAGATTAGAAAATGTGCTTACCTCTTACACGAGTAATCCTTTACATGTTACAACACTCAAATAAATACCAACATTTGAGCAAACACACCCAGTCACAGTATTGTAGACTTCACCTCCCCCAGGAAGGACATTTCCTTAAAGCTTTGGTCCAACCCCAACCAAATCACACAGGAATATTTCCACTGAGACAAATGAGATGTAGTCAGACCCACAGGAAGCAGTGATACTAGAGTGTTTTGTCTCTTCTGTCATGCATTCATAATTAATATTCACAGATTCCAAGTGAGGGACATATTTTCACCTGTGATGTGTCCCTGATGCAGGTAGTCCAGCAATCACTCAAAGGTAACTCAGTGGGAGGTAGATGACAAATAAAAGTTTTGCCTTAATTTGAACATCAAGTACCTTGTCCTGGGTTCTCTCCAGAACTTCCTAGCAGAGGGCACTTCAGGTTACATGTCAGGTAAAAAGCTAGTATTTTGCCCTAAGTATCTTATAGGATAAAAAGCAAACAAACAAACCAAAAAACAACTATACAAACTTGAAAGCATGCAGTAAGAAATTAATTTCTAAAAACTGTGTGTTACAATTTCAATGCCGCATGATAAAACTAAAGATAGTGAAATCGTTCTGTCAAAAAGAATACAGATTGTCAAAGGCATTTATTTGAAAACAGAATGCAATAATCATAGCAAAAAGAAATGTTCCACCAAGAGGACTTTTAGTGATTAAAAATGTTACAAAGGTATTAAAAGATTTTTAAAATTCAGAAGAGAGGGATCCTAAGGAACACTGAATACCAACATCAGCAGGCATCATAGACACTCTCAGAGCCGTGAATGCTCCCAACTCCATTGCTTTCAAAGGAATGAGTGGAGACAGACTGTAGAAATGAAATTCCAGAGCACTACATTGAAAGACTTTAGCAGTAAATATCTGTTATTCTGCATGAGAAACATTCCTCTCTGATAGCCATTTGACATCAAGAGCACATGGTTTGACATCTAGAACACACTTTTTTCCTTAAAAGAAGTTTTCCATTTCTTTTTCCAGTAGAAGGTGAAAAGCAGACATCAAAAAATAACCAGTGGGTTTTTTTTTCTTGTGCCAATTTCATAGTCTCTTAGAGTAGGCTATGCTTTCTCTGTAACTTTTAATCAGTACAAAATACGAGTTAAAATATTCAGGTGTTATAATCAACAGCTTATAAAAGCATTGAAACTAAAGCCAGAACAAGACATCCCCTCATTTACTTATTCAGGGAGCAAAACCTTGATGAAAGGAGTAGAACTTTAAATTGTGTTAACTAAAACATAATAAAAACAAGAGGAATGTGACTACAACAGTGAAATGCCAAAGAAGTTACCAATCTACTGAACTATCCAAGACAGAAATGAGCCAAATGCAGAATAAGGGATGGACTTACTGGGTTCATCTATGTAATATTATCTCTTTAAATTTCTCATGAGGATCCACACAAGCTGGTTTCTTTGAATAGAGTGGGAACTCAGCAAAAGATATAAGCTGTTCTTAATTTATAATAGCTTTAGTGGAGCATCAAAAACCAGATGCTTAAGTATTTATTTGTTTATGATGCTTTTTAATACTGTTTATTATCATCAGGAATATGCTTTTACAACTTGCTCATATCTACTATGAATCAACAACAATTAACATTAAAAGCCATACAATATTTATCATGCCAATGTGTTGACTGCCTCAGGAAAGAAGCAAAAGAAAGCAAGGATTTCAATCATAAAATCAAATAACACAAGGTTTAAATATATTTGGACAGATATTTTTTCTTCAAAAAGGTAGACTTCTATGAAGTTGTCATCATAGCATGATCAGACGTGCTCTTATCAGACAAATAAAGATGGAATAAAAGTAAAAAAGAATAGTCTGGAGCTAAATATAGCACTGAAATGGGAACAAGAGGATCTTTGCAACTCTGCTAAACAGCTAATGTGACCTCAGAAAGACAATTTATAATCTCTTTCATCATGGTTACAGTTCTTCATTTGTAAAATATAGACATCACATATGAGGACAATTCAGATGGTGGGTTGTAAACCAACATGTAGATCTAATTAACTGTTTGTTTTTTTTAAAAAATACATTTAAAAATACTCAAAAGGCAACTAAACTGAAAATTACTACAGATACACACTTTGAATAATGTGGGGGAAATGGACATAGCTGCATAATGCCTTGTGTAATTGGTTGTATTATTTTTTTCCAATAATTTGTTGTGATTAAATAGTAGGGAATCTGAAAGAAAAAATGATGATACCTTGACCTGAAAATTAGCTCATCTGAAATAATTTCAAAGAGCTGGATTTTCACACTCCATGCTGAAATCTTTCAGAAGCAAACTCTAAAGCACCATACATTGGGTCTCCTAACTTTGCCAGTTTTAAAAATATGCTTGGCTCTAAAGGTGAACTAACTAACTGCAGTAATTCTACAAGCTTTTCCTTAAAACATTTGAAATGTCACTTAGAAATTCAATATATTTACATTTGTTATATAACAAGAACCGAAAAAAAAAAACCCCACCCACAACAAGCCACCCAAAACAACTAATGACCTAATGTGAGGATGTGAGTGACTGTTAGAAAACAAGTCTTGAATTTTAAACATGCCTATAGTAGGTCTAAATGTTCCCTATAATAAACACATCAAAAATGTAACATTTAGTACAGAAGTGTAACACTTACTATACCAAAATGACTGCCAACCAAGATAAAAAAAAATACACATATTTCAAATATCACAGTTTGATAGTATTTCTTATCTCTACTTTTTCAGCTAAAGCAAGAGACACAAGAGCAATGAATAAGTACACATTAAGAGTATCATAATTTATTATCAAACTAAAAGCAACCCACAAAGGTTTCACAAAGATGTACTAAACAGCTGGAGGCTTGATAGATCACGGTAGTGATGAATTTTTAATGAAAACAACATAGTTGGATTTGAATTTGATTTTTCTCATTTGTACTTCAATAAAAACAATTTTCTTAAGAATATTTTTTTCTTAACAAAGAAAAATCACCAAAGATATGTCCAGTTGCAGAATCCCAGGAGACACGGCACTCTTAATAAAATATTGAGACATTCAGGACTACATCTTAGATGTTAGCAACTTGCAGTTTGAACCAGCACTAACTATAAGGATGAACAAAAATAACTAACAATAAAATAGAACAACTAATCATACAGTCGCCACTGATGTGCCCCTGGCACATCACTTTTTCAAAATTAGAACTATTAGAACTCTCCACATGTAGGGAAAACCCTCCTCCAGCATCTTTAGTTTGACAGAAGTGAACCCAGATGATGGGATGGAAGTTGAGGGCCATGTTCTCCAAAGCTTCTAAACCCAAAAGTAAAATTCAGATGTTGCAGGGTTATTGAACACTTATTCCTAAGTGATTTTAGCCAATACCTCATAGAATCTATATCTAATCAGAAAAGCCATGAACAATTACCACAACAAACAAGTTTAACAAAGCACCTAACTGAAGTCTCAAAATTTATCTTCAAAACACTTTGTGCCTATTCATTGCTTGTGCTTTGTGTCTTTCACCTGATTGAAAAACAGTCAAGTGAACACAACAGTGATAGAAAGTCCATATACCTCCTCAGCTTTAATTAGAGTCCACTACTGGAAAACTGTCACTTGTGTTCATCTTTAAAGCTCTATGGTGAATGCTCTGATTCTGGTGCTCTCCTCCTGGGTGCAAATTCCCCTAGATTATCCCCAGCTATCAGGAAGGGAATGCACAGAAAGGAAAATTGTTTTGTATTAAGGCAGCTTGAGACACCAATAGGGAAAAATGAGAAAGAGTTATTGGAATGACTAATAGCACAGCAGGTGTTATATTAAAAAAATGCATAATAAAATGAGATAATAAAAAACAGGTTAGGAGGAATTCATCCCCAGTGAATCACATTTTTAAAATATTTGCAGAAACAAATGGAGTAACAATATAAAATCCCAATTATTTAGAATTGAGGTATCTTCCTGCCTCACATATTTACCAAAGAACAATAGAGATGCTGAAAAAGCTTTTTGAAATATAAAGTAATGAGAAAAATAATTTTCTCATAATAAAATCCTTGACAAACAAGTTATAACTGCATAACAAAAATTCCACCTATTAAAACTTCCTAATTGCCAAAACTTCATGCAAATGCACTAAAAGCCAGCTTCATTAGAGTAGTAGAGAATTTGACTGCTACTAGGAGATTCCAGTTAGAAGTTTGCATAGAAAAGCTAGTAATGAGAAAGGCTAAGTAACATGGTGACTAAATTTGAACAATTTGTTTCATGTTTCTGTTGTTTTCATCGAGTAAATATTTTGTGGCAGACTTTTCAGTATCTCACATGTCTGCAAGTTTATTCAGGTATTGCTGAATTTTGAACTAATTGCAGAATACACATTTTTTATTTTTATTTTTTATACCAGGTTGGAAGAGACCTCCAAGATCATCCAGTCCAACCTAGCACCCAGCCCTATCCAGTCAACCAGACCATGGCACTAAGTGCCTCATCCAGTCTTTTCCTGAACACCCCCAGGGACTGCGACTCCACCACCTCCCTGTGCAGGCCATTCCAATGGAAAGTCACTCTCTCTGTGAAGAACTTCATCCACAGCCTTCTCTACATTCATCGAGTGGATAACCCCAGCACAACTTGAGACTGTGTCTCCTTGTCCTGTTGCTGGTTGCCTGGGAGAAGAGACCAACCTCCACCTGGCTACAACCCCTCTTCAGGTAGTTGTAGACGGCAATGAGGTCTGCCCTGAGTCTCCTCTTCTCCACATTAAAAGATGCAATCTGTTTGGGAATGATGCATTTAATGTATCAGTTGCTGCAGCAGATCAGCAGGTTGTCGTAGACTAGGGAAATGTTTCATTTGTCCTAGTATACTAAGAAATTGAGAAACTCCCATTTACTTCCTGGAATATGCCATCTGTACTTTCCTCTCAAAGGCTGCAGTATTTGTTGTGAAATCTATCCTAGAGTTCAAGGCCGCTAATTAAGATTTGAGTGATTATGTAGCTCATTAAGTAATAGTTCTCGTGGCCTCTTTGCAGCCCTTCACTTTACTACAATAAGCTTTCCTGTGTGCTCTTTAAGACTGTTATCAACTGGTCAACACACAGTCAAATCTACCAATTTGCTGCCATCATGCATGGCCCCTTGCCACCAGTGATCACTACACTATTCTCAAGATGATGTTTCCCCGCTACTCTCTAATCAATGTGATTGTCAGCTGGCTCAATGTGATGGAGAATTTATTGAATGCAGTGCATGCATGTAATCATTTATTTTCTTGGCATATCATCTGGCTATATGTCATTAAAAAATAAATTTACTAAATGGCAGGTGAGAATGGCCACAATTTATTCATTCTTTCTGCAACTCAGCTGTCAAAATATCAACCTAAAATTATGTTGTAAGAAACAAAAATATCCAATAAGAAATAATTACCTTTTTTTGTCCCCTGAGGAATAGAGACAGAAACCGCATTTAGCCTTAAACAGTTTATCCTGTTTTAAAATTGTTGTTGAAGAGACAGCAAGAAAGTCTTAGGAAAGTATGAAGCAAAATATCTGTGTTGAGACAACAATTTTATTCCATGGACTCCATATAATGCTGCTGATTCTCCATTAGACTAGATGAGGGCAAATCAGAGAATGAGCTAAAGAATACACTATCAGTCCCCGGAGACACCACTCTTGGAGAGCTATAGAATCAGATCTCTTAAGTCATTTGATTAAAACTGGAAAAAAATATTAAAGATCACAGGAACCTGTCAAAAAAGAATGTCTCTTGGCAAAGCATCTAACCTAAACTCAACATAATACTTATATCTGTCTTGAAATACCAGAAGAGGACATGGATATGAACTGTATGTTTGAGATCCAGGTCTCCAGTTTTGCACAAAGACTATATCCCAGCCTGGCAATGATTGAATTACTCTAAATCATAGCCATGGAAAAGTTAAACACACAAAATAACACCATAACCCATGTGGACATTAGAGAGAGCAAGAGTAATGTAGTTCAACCTCTTTGAGGCTGAAATGAGTGATTCTCAAGAGCAATTAGATTTCTGTTCAGATGGAATTCAGAAACACTAGTGTAATAATTTTGAGACATGTTTCCACTATCCACATGCCAAGTGAGCCTAATCTCCACACCACATGCCCTCATGTAATTTGATCCCCATTTCTAGACCTACCATCCTGATTCCCTCTAATCATCTGCCAGATGACTTCTATTTCTCTCTCACATAACTATGAATTCAATTTGTGAGGTGCAAAGCAACCTCAACAAAAAGTCCCTCTTCTTTCCTTCCACAGAGTAAAACAGATGCACTTCAGCATCTTGAAAGATCTCAGCCTTCAGGGGAAAATGAGAAAATTGCAGGAAAGTAAATTGTTGGAATTTGAAACTATAAGGCCTCTGCAGCAAAAGCCATGAAAAGATGTCACTCAGCAGCAGGACAAAGCTTTCAACTTTGCTGATAATTTAGGCATGAGTGAACTTTGTTTATAAATCCTGAAAGAAATAGGAAACAAATTCTGTTGGGCCATCTGGCAGCTTCAAGTTTAGTGTCAATTCAGGAAAAAATGAAACCAAACCAACCAACCAACCCACCCAAACTGGAACAAGAAGGATACCCTTGTCATGAAAAGCCTAAACAGGCCAAAGTAGGCTTAAACATGTCCTGGCTTCTCCAGACATGTTTTTCTGCTCTCTCTCCTTTTGTGGGAAAAAATAATCATGGGAAAGATGACAAAGAAACTGAAGCAATTGAATCTAAGGACTCTGACTTGCCCAGACACTCCTGTGGCAAACAAGGTACATACACTTGTCTTATGCCTGCCTAATGCAAGGCCTATGTTTTCCCAAATTTGGGTAAAGCAAGTCTATGACTTCACCTAATGTGGTTAAGATTGACTAACTGGCATTCTGACTGGCTAATCTGTGTCCAAAGGCCTATTAGGTCTCAGGCTCTTATTGATAAAAGATGAGCAGGTAGAGATAACAAGCTGCTCTTACTGCCATTGCCTCTGCCTTAATGTGCTCTCTGCTCTGGCAATGTTACTGCCTCAATATGCTTCCTGCCATGCTCTACAGCATTATGCTTTCTAAGCTATAAGCTAGCCCTGCCATATAATAACAAGCCCTAATACTTTCATCTTGTCTGCCTGGAAACTGCCTGCATCAAGTTTACCAGGAATAGGCATAAATATCTTCATGCAATAGGCCTGCTTAGCCAGCGTGACATCTGTGCCAAGACTGCACATCTGCAAGACAGCTTGCCTAGACCTGAAAGTCTTCCTGCCAAGAGTGGGAAGCCCCAGAAGGGGAACACAAATCATCCAGAGGAATCAGGACCAGGTCAGAGATTGCCTGCTTCTTTTCCCCAGCACCCTGTGAAGTCTGTGAAGAATCAGAAGCCTCAGTGACTGACAAGACACCAACACAATTCACTGCAAGTGTTTGGGTACTGTTTGAAGCTGTAGTTAGTCCTCAGGAATCGGGAGATTAATATTTGTGAATAAATACTTTAAGCTTGTAATTCACCAATTGCCTTCTGCCATAAGCAGAAAGGCCCTTCCTGAGTCCATCTAGTGGGCAAGCAGTGTACTGACCACAGAAACCTTCTCTTCCAGTTCACTTGAGTTTAATGATATATTACTGCTAGTTATTTGTTCTAGATCTAGTTATTCCTTTATGCAATGCTTTTTATGACTGTTGTGAAGAACCTGATTATGATCATTAAAAAAATAGTGGTCGGGGTGGCAAGAATTCTGAATACCAAAATTAATAAACAATATTTGTTTTAAATATAATCTAGCAATTAATTACCCCTCCATCACAATCCTCCCAAAAAAGCTAAGGATAACTCCCCTGAAATTAAGCAAAATTTGTACTCAGAAATCAGATGTGACCCACAGAGAGATCTTCTACACAGAGTAAAAAGATCTCTGCCTGCCCCTGCAGTGTCCTTCAGCTGTGTCTTACTGTTTTGATACAGCACAATTACTTAGAAAGGTAACAGAGGCTGTACCAAGATCAAAATAACATCTGTATAGTAAGTCATGAAAGTGATATGCCAAAAGCCATAGGAGCCTCCAGTCTACGTAGAAAGTAAACACAGATTGAGACAGATTGCAAAACCCTTACCAAAAAAGTCAGCACTGTGTTCTTCAGGAATACTAAAGACATGAATCCAGCCACACTGTCTCTACACAAATGATGTAGAGTAAATTATATCCTAGGTGTAAATGATATCCTAGGTGAAAAGCAGCACCAGAAGCTAGCATCCTGATACAAGGGAGATAAAAAGGCAATGACTTCTTACATAAAGTTATTCTGCACTTAAAATTTCTGTCTGTATATATTAAAGTTACAACTGCTTCTTCAACTTGAAAGAGTCAATCTTTTCATGATCATCCATCGTAATTGTTGAAGGTTTTTCATTCTTCTTCCTAATAACTGGAGGAGAGTACTGCTAATAACTATATCTGCAACTACTTCTTGTAGAATGAGTTAAGTATGGAGTTGTTCTTGAAAGTTCTACTTCAGAAGGTGAGTTGTACCTCTACTGGAAGTATGCTGCATGAAGGGTTTGCAGTAATCTCACATTGCAAAACAGCTCCTATTGTATGTGAGGGGTTCATACCCCTGCCTAGTAATCATACCAAAACAAGATTAATGCACAAGATTCCCTAAAATCAATGAGATGCACACTAGAAAACACTACAGATATTTATATGTTGTCTATAATTTATTACTCTAGACTCCATTATGCTTTACTAGTCTGTTAGAACATTATTAGCTTCAAGTTTAAATACTATAGTTAAAAATGGTTTGCAGTGACATCTGTCCCTGAAGAAGAAATCTGAACACAACTCATAAGCAGAAAGCCAGAATCCATAAGCATGCTTAATGAAGCCTAGCAAGTTCCAATACTATATCTGCTACAAACATTACAGCAAAGTTTTAACTAGTTTGCAAACAGCAAGCTGTTGTGAGCATGACTAAAGTGAAGTGCAAATTTGTCATCTCTTTGAGATGTCTTTCAAATGATTCTACCATACAACCAATTCTCCAAAGAAAACACATGTTGTTTAAACAAGGTTGCTGCTTCAAGAGACACTAATATTATCCAGAGTTTACTAAGTCGATCACAGATATCTCGTGATCAACAGGTAATGAAATCCAGTGCAATATACAGCTTAGCCTACACAAAGAGTGACAGAAATCCAGAGAGGATTTAACCTGCTGGCTCCAAATGAGAGTTGAAACATCAGTGTTGCACCACATGTGGGTTTTTTTTACTAAATAACACAGAATATAAACAGAGAAAGATTAAAATAATTTTTATTATTTGACCACACTAATTTAAGGTATATTAAATGCATGATTTGGGAAGAATGCTGCTGCAGTAAAACTGAAATAGTTCAGCAATAATTTAGGCATCTCAAATCATGCATCCTAAACAGACCTTGGAAAATTATCATTGTACTATTAAAAACAAAACATGCTCTAAAATTATTTGAGCGCTGCGGATGAAACACAGCTCTCAGAATAAGTATATCCTGAAACAATATCCTTACATCTGAAAAGCTGTAAAAAGCTCTAGCATTAGTTGTTATAAAGGTGTTTCTTTAGAGTTCAGATTATTTTGTGATTTATCTTTGTTTTTCTACTGAAGTCCCAAGTTCAACCTACTTTTTTCACACCAAAATACTAAACAATTAAGAAAAGATTACACCCTGCTACTTCGGAATTTCTCTGTCCTTCAATTAACTGCTAATTTAGCACCAAAATGGCACATTAGAGAACTGGACCTAGTGGCTTTGGTTCTATCTTGATTTCCTACATCTACAAAGAAAAATAGAGTATGATGCTGTAATAGACACCTGCATGATGATTCACTCTTTACCTGCTGACACTGAACAAAAAATATTTCTGTAACATCAGAAATAAGGGCAAAATATTTCAGGATCTCTGTTTCCTTCAAACATCATAGAATAGTTTAGCTTGGAAGGGACCTCAAATATCATCCAGTTCCAACCCCCCACCATAGGCAGGGACACCTCCCACTAGAACAGGTCATTCAAGGCCTCACCCAATCAGGCCTTGAACACCTCCAGGGAGGGAGCACCCACAACCTCCCTGGGTGACCTGTGCCTGTGTCTCACCATCCTCACTGGAAAGAACCCTTTCCTAACATCCAGTTTAAATCTCCTCTCTTCCAGTTTAAGCCCATCACCCCTCACCCTGTCATTACAACACCTTGCAAACAGACCCTCCTCAGCCTTGCTTCAACTTCAGATACTGGAAGGCCACTATAAGGTCTCCTCAAAGCCTTTTTCTCTTCACCAGGCTGAAGAGCCCCAACTCTTGGAGCCTGTCATAGCAGAGGTGTTCCAGTCCTCTGAGCACATTCATGACCCTCTGGACTCACTCCAACAGTTCGATGTCTTTCCTGTGTTGGGGGTTCCAGAACTGTGCCCAGTGCTCCAGGTGGGGTCTGACAAGAACAGAGTAAAGGGGGAGAATCCCCTCCCTTGCCCTGCTGACCATGCTTCTCTTGATACAGCCCGGGACGTGGTTGCTGTCTGGGCTACACATGCACACCACCGGTTCATGTTGAGCTTTTCATCAACCCAGACCCCAGGTCCTTTTCCTCAGTGCTGCTTTCCAGCCATTCATTACTCAGCCTCAGCCTGATCTGTGCTTGGGATTGTGCCAACCCAGATGCAGGACCTTACACTTGGCCTTGATGAATTTCATGAGGCTGGCCTGGGCCCACCTCTCCAGCCTGTCTAGGTCCCTCTGGATGGATCCCTTCCCTCAAGTTGACTGTGCCACACAGCTTGGTGTCATCTGCAAACTTGCTGAGGGTGCACTTGATTCCTCTGTCCATATCACTGACAAAGATGTTAAACAGCATTGGTCCCTGCACTGACCCCTGAGGGACAGCACTTGACACTAGTCTCCAGGTGGACATTGTGCCATTGATCACCACTCTCTGTGTGCCACCATGCAACCAATTCCTTATCCAGCAGTGCTCCACCCATCAAATCCATGTTTTTTCAAGTTTGATAACCAGGATGTCATGTGGGACAGAGTCAAATGCCTTAATCAGGTGCAGGTAGATGATGTCAGTTGCCCTTCCCTTGCCCACTGTTACTTTGACTTCATCATTAAAAGCCACCAAATTTGTCAGGTATGATTTGCCCTTGGTGAAGCCGTGCTGGTTACCACCAATCACCTCTGCTTTGTTTTCCATTTTGCCTTAGCAGAGCTTCAGGAGGATCTCCTCCATGATCTTGTAAATCTATTCTTTACCATAAAAAAAAGAGGTATACCTCTGTTTTGCAATAGATTATCATTTGAGACTTCTATTAGCTACAAGCTGTGCAAAGTACTTTTTTTGTTTAAAAAGATGGTCATTTGCAAGTGAAGTAAGAGTTAGTAAGATACTTCCTTTGTCATTTATACAGTCAGAATGTAGCCCAAGAAAAGAAGAAATTATGGAATTCAAGAAAAATAATTTCTTAAGTTTGTTGACTAAGATGAAAATGTTGCAAGAATACTAGGGAAAAAAAAAGATCATTTCCTTTTAAATGCATGCATTGCTTTCCAAGGTGGGGGCAGGAGGGAGATCAAAACAAGCTAGCATGTCTGGGTCAGTTCCTGTAAGCACAGAACTTATGTACCATCACAGGAATAATCTCCCAAAATCCACTGCCAATGTATAGTGCTGTGTCAGCAGTCCAGAAGGTAAAGCTATTTCTTCTACTTTGTGAAACATCTTAGCAACTCAATGGCTATATTAGATTAATAAAGGCATTTGGCACCCAAGATCCTCTGCAGCAAACAGATATAGCGAACATACAGGATTTAAATATGTAATCAAACAAACTACCAGATAAAAATCTAATAGAAAACTTCAGCTGGTTGCAATTCCCTAGCTACCATCACACACACCAAAGAAACAAAAAGAAAAGGAGTCATTGAGATATAGAAATCAAGCAAAGGGTGTGTTTGTATAGGTGAATTCCATAACCATAAATATATAGACATCCCACCTTCCCTCTTTTTAGTTATTCTTTTAAATTTCTCACTTTTAGTTTAAGGGAAGCATTAAAAACATAGAAAATCTTAGCAGAAGGCCTCTTTCAATATGTTTAATATACTGGAATGATGTCACCTTCAGTAGTTCTTGAATATCATTAGTAGGTGTCTCCCAGTCTCTCTGGAGGTCTGCTTCACAAGATGCTTTAATTATTCCTAAACTATTCTTAACAGAAATTAGCACATCAAAGCAATGAGAAACCAATGAGAACGTATTCCCTTTGTAGAAGTCCTCAAGTTCATGTACTGAGCCTGTGTGATTATAAAAGGTATCATTTCAGTAAAAGTGCTGTAAAAAGAGGACACAGGGTGATAAAATATTTTTTTCTTACCTCCAAAAAACTGAATTGAATTAAATTAAACATTTCTTTAAAGCTCTCAGTGTTTTACAGACTGGCTGCTGCAATGCACTGTTTCAAAGTACATACTTTTTCAAAACCAATGTAAAGTTGATGTGTTAGCTTAATCTAGCTTCTGTTAAAGTCAATCTACAAAAAAATTAACATTCTCACAGAAAATTCCTAAGAGGAATTCTGAGTTTGGTTTTCTCAGTACTCAGATCTTTTATTTACATTAATGGGCCAAATAAATCTCTATTTAGTAACATCAGGTTTGAATTTACATTTTAACAACAGCCCTGTCCATGCTGCAGTGAAAGAACTTGAACCCTCAATATTCTGCTTTCAAAAAACAAAAGAGTTCCAGGAAGAGTTAATATATTAAAACCAAGTAATGAGAAATAGTCCATTATCATCAATAATTTGATAATTCCACTCCATAAAAGAGAGCTCCCAATAACTCCTTTCATCCAATGCCAGAGCTGAAAGTCTTGTTAACGGAGATGTCAAAGAAAAGGAGTTCCAGATCATTGGCCATTTTATGTCACTTTAATATTTAGGGAGGCAGCTGAGGAAATGTATTAGCTTATTCTTATATTCCAGTATTTAAAACAGGCAGAGTTTATGGACTAAATGAAAGACCAGATTTTGATTTGCTTTTAATTGTTGCTTGCAATATTATTTCCATAGTATAAAGTATAATTAAATTCAAATATTCATTTTATTATGCATTTTTACTTTAGTTTGAATCAGCTAGAGATACATTTGTTTTGTTTTGCCAAGCTAACTGTCTGCAGGGAAGATTAACAAGGGAGACAGGCTGTGAAAGAGATTCATGCAGGGACTTGTGGATTTTAAGATTAGATTGGCCATTTCTTTTTATGCAAAATGTAAACATATTTGCAATTATTTCTGAGAAAGTGAAGTGCTCGTAAGACAGGATTAATATGGCACACTACTATATGGTGACATATAGTTGCATTTTGCCTTTTATTTGACACTTAAATTTTCTGCAGTAAGAACTGACACTAATCATGGCAGCTGAATGAATTGAGATTATCAGGACTGGTAAATGACTGCATCATACTTTGTAGAAACCAAAAGCAGCAACTGATAAACCATTATGTTTCTTTCCTTTTATGAGAAGGAACATGAGGTTGATGCCTGATGGCTACTTATCAATTACTATTCCTTTCATGTTTGATGTACATGTTAGTAAAACATTTGTATTTAGATTTACTTTTACTCCATGGCTCTTGATTGTGATTGATCGAAAAGAACCCAACCACAAACAAAATAAAACACCCAAATTACTGCAGTCTCAATAAAAAATAACATCATCATATAGTGGACTTCATTATTGTTGGCTGTTAAATTCACTGACTCAAAGTTGAGCAATCTCACCAAAGAAGACTGTACAAAGTTCTGCCTTCCCAGCTGGTATAAACTGTCTTAAAGCCCATATGCAACAAAGCTGGATGACACCCTACTATTTCCTGGACAGGACACAGAGTGGTTATGACTACTATTGTGCCATCTCTAAAGAACTACTCTTTACAAAAGGTATGACAGATATAGATGCCAACTTGAATAAGTACCTAAGTTTCATTTTCAGTCTGCTATTAACTCACCTGTGGAAAATAATGCAGAAAAACAAAACAAGTTGTTAAAAGCAAGACCTATGTGTTTAACTTAAAGTAAATGAATAATGTGTGCCACTGTCTTTTGTTGGGCTATAGCCATCAATGCTTAGCAGTAAACTTAACTAATGTTAAGCAGTAAGAATAGTTATCCTTTTTCAAAAAATTCCTCTTTAAATCTGCTCTGGCTCTGGTTTAATCACTGTACTCTTTCCCTTCGCATCATCTGCCTTTTGCAATAAATGAGGTGCATCCTACCAGACATGATTCAAAACAAGGTAAATAGAAAGGGAGATGCAGTAATGTGTACATGGAATGAAGACAGGCAATGCTAACAACCAACCTTCACTGTGCCATTTCCCAGCTTTTATTCTAAACTATGGTAATAAAAACCTTCAATAACTAATTCAGGAAAACTTTGTGAGATTAATTATATATAAATATGCAAAAGAAACAAAACATATTCTATCTAACCTTTCTAATTTCACGGTGTATAAAACAGAAATAATAGAGATGACTATCTTCTGCAAAGAAACTCAAGACTTCTTCTCCCAAAATGTTGGTAATTCTGCAGTATTTCTGCTAGAGACATAGGTATTGAAATTTACAACACCAAGATCAGTAAAACACTAGCTACATGCTCACCTGGAAACTGGGTCTCTAAGCTGTATTATTAAATCTGCTTATTTTATTACTGCTTATCATTTCTTTTCACCTTCTTGTGAAACAGGTGATTAGGATGTCCAAAACTGGACAAAAAAATTGGAACAAACTCACTAATGTAGTTGTACTTCTTTTGACATGTGGGGATACTTACATAAAGTATTTATATAGAAATGGAAGCTTCATTTGAGTTTTAGCTTTTCATTGAAGAAGTGGGTGATTTTTTTCCCCCCATGATAGGAACATTCATGCCTTTTACCATAGCTTAGTTAAAAAGTGTAAAATCCAACCCAAATATAATCTCCTTAAAGTCAGATGTAGACTGTGAAGTGCAAGGAACTACAGGATGTTTTGTCATGAGTGAAACGAAAAAGTTGCATTCAAAACCCTTAAGATCAATTAATGAAATAAAAATATATTCATAGGTGAATAGAAACCAACACTGACTATTTTCTCTGTCATGTTTTAAAAAATACTTTATAATGTTCTAAACCCAATCTAACATTCAAAATAGGAAGAAGGATACTTGTTTATCTTTTTTCCCTTCAGGTTTAAGTTAATATTAGCCCTCAAATTCAATTTGAAAATGTGTAATTTTCATTATTCCCAAACTGCAGATTTTAGATCCTGCTTGCTGTGTGCACAATGTATCATGACAGATTCCAGAAACAACCGTGAAACAAGCAAATAAATGAGCAAACCAAAGATGAACCAAGAGCAAAAAGAATTTCAACTTTTCCATCCTTTGTTCCACTTTTCTGTAGCACAAGAAGATCATTAGCAGAATTAGGTATCTGTGATGCAGTAACACATGATTTTAAAGTGCATAATCTACTGAACACCCACCTTTACTAAATACATGTCATAGACATCTAGAGAGTGAAAACTAATCTCAGGAAAAACGTTGACTTGGCTTGAGGCGTTGCCTGGTTTAGCCTGATGACATCCAGTTTAAATATATTAAGATATCCAGGGTGATAATTGGTTTATTGATGACTAGACACTTAACATAGTTTTCACAGCTCACTCACACAAGCTCTCTAGAGGATTAAGCACCCTTTGGAGACGACTATTTCTTCCCTCTAGAGGGAAGTAGAGGACCAAGCTATAACACACATTGCACTCATTAGGTAAATCCTGCTTCACAGCTACATCGATTTCCCCGCCTTATTCTGAAAATGGTTGCAGAGGTCTGTTGGACACACATCCCAGGACCGTCCATATTTACAATTCTAAAATTCTTGCTTTTTCATGTTTTTTAAAAAATAGGTTTATAATTTAACTGTTTTTATGTTGTCTGTACTTGGAAGTTTGACTCAATTTTAAAAATGTTTTTAAGACTGAACTTTAGAGTACTGGTTTGCAGCAGACCTCTCAATGTAATCATCAGGAGCAGAATTTCACTATGGATTGGAAGAAATACTGAAAGATTACCACCCTTTTCTGCACAGCCTTTATGCCTCACTGTTGTTTCTATTAGAACAATAGGATGTATCAACACAATGGTGGGGAGTTAAGTAACTGTTTTTAAAAAGCAAAAAGCATTAACCTGCATAATATTACATATAAATGTTGCATCTTTCTCTGTTAATTAGAAGGAATTGTTAATTTTCTATATATTTTAGCAGAATTTTGCATGGTCCCTGTATTAAAAACCATAGAGATAATACTATTTTCAGCATTATTCAGCATTTAACAAACAATTTACATACAGTAAATATTCATGTAGCCTCTAGCATTTTAAGTCTAAGGAATTGTGATCACCATGCATTTAATTACTTTTAACACTGCAGCTATTGCACAACAGTAGGGAGATTCTAAGAGGGGTTGATATGTATTAATAAAATATAAGATGAACTTTTAAAAACTCGGAATTCTGTCCTAGAACTACTTAAGTATCCCTCAATGATCCCTCTTCTACAGACCTTTATTTTTCTTGCTAAAGATTTGGGACTATTTCTCACTGGAGCATTCCCAAATGTGTTTCTGTTTACAAATCTCAGCGGCTTATGGCTTCCATCCATAGGTAACATAATTGATGTCAGGGAAGCAATGAAACTTCCC
>WAAF01016144.1:169415-302018 GCA_013400475.1 Tricholaema leucomelas
CCCCCCCCCCCCCCCATACGGAGCAATGTTTTTCTAGACACAGATAGGAATGGTAAAGTATGAGTTTAATATGACTTATTCCCTTGAAGACTGTAGCATTAAATATTTCTCTTCTGCTACTTGGTTCATAAAGTTACTCATAACAGAAATAAAAAAAAGAAAATAAGGTGTTAGTGTCAATCTCATAAGCTTCCATCATTTTGGTGACATTTTCCACTCCTAGCATGGACCTGAGGCAGCTGTTCTGCCTGTGTGTGAACCCTGGCTTCAAATCCTGCCAGTTACATGTGATAGGTGAACTCCCAGGCACCAAGAGAAACTGAAGTATGTAAAAGGCTTCACACTGGTTAGCTTGAATTCCTCAATGAACTTAAAGAATATACCGAAGATATTTAACAATTAAGCCTTTCACACTCTTAAATTTATGGATTGCCTAGTATATGAAATCATCAGACAGTGTTATTTATCACATTTAGCTTAGTATATCCAGAGTTTGACCTCAAAATCAGGAGAATAAAAAGAACTAACAAACTAGAGTATTAAAATCAGTTTATTTCTTTAGTCTCCTGTCAAATGCAGGTTATATTTTGAATATTTTTCCTGCAACTTAGAAATGTGGAAAGTTTGTGGGGTCTTTTTTGGTTTTGGTGCTTGGTTTGGGTTTTGGGTTTTGGTTTTTTTGTTTGTTTGTTTGTTTGTTTCTGATGTATTCTCTTGCTTGTAGAACTAAATTTATAAGTAAAATAGGGATTACTTTGCACACTTCTATTACATCATGACTTCTGGCAATATTCATGTTTCCTCACAATGCACCAAATTTCCAAGATGACTAAATAGGAATTAATGAATAACATCTGACTAACATTCATTTTAGAACATAAGGCAGGAGGTTGTGGTTGCTTCATCTCACCACAGAGCAGAAACCCTAGAGCTCATATACTCTTTTAAAAGGAAACTGTTCCAGGAGTTTGGATAGTGCACAGGCTCCTTGCTGACCTGTGGCAGAAGGACAGATATTTCATCAACAAAATGCATCTGCCTCCTAGGTCTATTAATGGGAGCAAACTGTTAACATTAACTTTTACGAGCAAAGGAGCTCACGAACATAGTCAAATCAAACATTTATTCAGAATTTGACTAAGAATAGTAAAGATCCTTGTGGTGCCTTGGTGGCCTTTAGTCCACCTAAATAAGCTGTATTCTAGATGAAAAAGAGATCTGTCTTTCAGAAACTATTCAGGAAATCTGATTTAAACTGTTTCTGTGTCCTGTAAGCTTTCCACTACAGTCTTTACAACAATTTAACTATAAACTTGGCCCTGCTTTGAGAGAGGGACTGGACTAGACTACTTCCAGAGGCCCTTTGTCCTTCATTACTCTGTGATGCTACATGGATTAAATTGTCTTTTACAGTTATTCATTTCAAATGACATATCACAGTGTAACCTCACTTACAAACTCCTCCTTAAGAGGCTTTTCCACTTGTGCTTGGTCAAATGTATAGTACTTTACACATGCATTATATAGTGAGGTAGTCAATATTTCCTCAGTATCAACAAATATACTCTGAACTCCAGTGGGGCCAAATTTCCCTACCTGTTTTCTACTAAACCTGCATACAGTTGATGCTCTTTTAGTCAACCTCCTGTTAACATCCCTAAATGAGTTTGTGTGACCTATAAAAGGGTTACTTTCATGCTTCATAATAACTTCTAATAAGCTTCATAAAAACTGACATAGCTAATGTAGAATTATTTGTCCAGCTCTGAAAGGAATCATCCTAATTTGGAACATGAACCATTTGTTTATCTCTACTAAATACTCAATCTCAACCATGCAGTAGGAATTTATAAATTAATATATATACACACACACACACTCTCCAGGTACATGATTAGTACATCTAAATATCATCATTCACCTCTTAAAGCCTGCAGAAAAGAAAAATCTCAATAACATCTTGCTGTTCTCAACTGTGGTGGTGGTGGTCATTTCCAACCATAATAACAAAAAGAAAAGGAAATACCTGATATTATTGAAAATTAACTCAGAAAGTCAAAACTAGGACTAACAATTTCTGTATCCAATGACACTGTTCTCCCAGAGTGGTCTGAAAAACTCAAGTGATATACTTAAAAGCAAAACCATAAAGAGGTGTTAAGTGCACTTCATAAAAATTAGGAACTAGTATCTCATCCCAGCTTTCATGGGACCCATTCCCAAAGGTGATTTGCAGCAAAAGAAATCATAGAATCATAGAATCATAGAATGGTTTAGGTTGGAAGGGACCTCAAGGATCATCCAGCTCCAACCCCCTGCCACAGGCAGGGACACCTCCCACTAGAGCAGCTCGCCCAAGGCCTCATCCAGCCTGACCTTAAACACCTCCAGGGAGGAAGCATCCACCACCTCCCTGGGCAACCCATTCCAGTGCCCTACCACCCTCACTGTAAAGAACTTCCTCCTAACATCCAGGTTAATGGATATGGTTAATGAACATCTGTGAGCAAGCATGCATTTCAGAAAGTGCCATCTACCAACACACAGAAATGTGCATTTCTTGGCAACTTGTGGGCAATAAAGTTCTTACCATGTCATAGATATTACTGACAAGGTTACAATTTACATCAAAACAGAGATGTTTGAAAACACTGAATATATCCAAGATGTTCACTTAACAAATTTTTTTGCATGCATTTTTAAAAATCATCAGAATTTTTTACCCTTGAAAAAAATTAAACAAGACTGAAGCTAAAACATGCATCTTCTGGGGTTTGCAGTTTAGTATGTGAGAACACACATTGTGTATGAGATGCAAAAGAGATCAATAATGCTGTAAGTAAATAATTTCAATTCCTGATTTGTAGACAATTCGGCCTGTGTTTTTTTTATCTCAGAAGCACTTTGTGACTATTGTTCAACAAGCTTCACGAGAGAAGCAACACAGACTCAAATCGATGAGGACACAAGCTGCTGTGGTATAAGGTGCAAGCATCCTAGACTCGAGTTGGCCAAGGGAAAACAAAAAATACTACAAAGAGAAGCCACAAAACTTCTCTCAGAACCGTACACAGTGGTCATAGAAGGTCCCCCATTGACACTTATTACCAGCATTTAAGTAATGGTCTCTCTACAGCTGTGGTGAGTGGACAGTAGAGGGGAGTGTTATTTTTAATTTATTCATTTATTTTATTTTTTTGATGTTTATTGTCACCAGGAAAAAAAATGAAATAACATTTATTACCATCTTCTTTCCTTAAGCAGTTATTTTAAACTGGAACAAGTTTTTCATTGCAATTTTTGACCAGAACTCTCACTTCCTAAAAGTATCTCTGCTTTTGCACTATAAAGCAATTACATTCTTGAGAAAGATGCATTTTAGGTACTGTATAAGAACAAGTGCTGAGCAAATGGCACAAGTTGTACCAAGTCTGTGGGGGATCTGTAAATGTATCTATAAATGAATCCTAAATGGATCCACACACTAAATCCTGCCATTTGCCCTTCAGTCATTTAGGAGTAAATCAAGTGGCTCTAGTTCTCTTAGAAATTTGGCATATTTTAGAATTCTGGGGATACAATAGACAGAGTTGGTAGGCAAGCACAATTCAGTTCACAGTTGTTTTTGGTCTGAGATCATAAAGAATGAAACACAAAAGCTGATAATAAATTTACATATCTTTAAACCAAATGTGAGGAGAACTGAGGATTCCTCACCTCTGAAAAGCTTTTTAGCTTTTTACCCCTTTATTCCATGCACTAATAAAAATACAGAAGACAGTCTCAACTGTAAAGTCATGTATTCCAACAGAAAAACTGTCAAGGAAATGAATCTTTAAGGATATCCCATGGTAATCACAATAGCTCTGTCCTCTGCCAAGACTCTATCGAGCAGTCATTTCCCACTATCTCTGGTACTCTGAATAGCTGTCAGATAGGTCTGGAGAAAAAGTGTACTTTAGCACAGATTTAACAAAACAAAATAAACTAAGCAAATATTGGAGAACAAAGCTGCAAAATTTTTTACTGGGGCACAAGTCTTCGCTTCTTAGCACCAAGCCATTAAAATTCTTGGCAGAGACACACAGTCCTGGTTGCCAATGGCCCACTTTCCTGCAGTCTGCCTTTGTTTAGAAAAAACTTTTTAAAATCCTGAATATTAAACCTTTCTTCAAGCTATACTGATCATGGAGATTAGCTCTGATCAGCAATTTTAGTAAATTTGCTAGCTCTAGGCAGAGTAGCAAACCATGAAATACCTTTCTCTTTTCCCTTTGGCTAGCAGCAATAAGGGGACCGCTCTACAGGCCCTCATTAATATTGGTCCACACCATCTACTTAGCATCCAACAGGTTGTAATTCCTGGACCTTAGCCTACAGCCAAGGTATACCAAGATTTGCAAAAGAAAATTGAAAACAGCTACAATAACAAAGAAAACTTTACTTCATTCAGTTTCTCTTAATTAATTATTCCACTTTTTTTGGCTGCTGCAGTCCAAGAAAATTTAGTAGTATTTAAGCAGCTTCATCACTACCTATCCTCACAGAGATGCTTATGAAAATGCTAAAATAGGCATGTTAAGGAAGATATTTTTCCTCTCCTCTGGCACACATTGTTTAAAACCCTCAAGACAGATTAAAGTAATACAAGGGTGTGCCAGTCATGAGAAAATATAACTATTTATGTAACAATATATTTAATATAGAATCATGATGGGAATGAAGAAACTCCCTGAAACTGTCACTGCATTACAACTTCTCTCTCTGGATGAAGTGTTAGAAAAAAATCCCCTTGCCTTCACCAGAAAATTTTATTTAATTTCATTTAGTAAAGAGATGTCTATAATCAGCAACAAACCACACAGAAAATGGTTCTCAAATTGTATTACGTGACAGGAGGTGGTAGAACCAGCAGTTCTGAATGGCTCTGTGAGGAGATTCTCTGAGCACAGCGTGAACTTACCCCTTCACACTGGTCTGTAGTGTATGCTAATAATACTGTAACTGCTGGTTTAATCTGTGTAGTGACTGAGGAAAACAATTTGGATTTTTATGTCCTTTCCTTATGCTTTCCAATTATGAGTAACTACTTCCAAAGTGAATGACAGACAAACTGTAATCTGGAAACCTGGAACAGGAGAAAACTAAAAGCTTTGTCAGTGTGAAGGGGGTGGGTGGNTAAAAAAGGAGAAATGAGCTAAAACTTTACTCAATAGCAATGAAGCCTGAAGGTGATCATTTCAACCTTCTTGGCTACAGCTACAGCAATGAGAAAATAAGAGCCCAAAGGATGGATAAACTATATTATCTTGACTAGCAAAGGCAAGCCTTCAAAATATGAAATTGGAAAGGAAAAACTATACTATTAATTTTTTTTCTCTGGCTAAGGAAATACTATTAAATTTTTAATTCTTTAGTTCCTATTTAGTAAGCCTGCAGCATATACCAAGCCTGCAGAAAGTGTAACCTCCCAAAATTAAACTGCCAAATAAGCAAGATTATAACGAGCCCAAGAGGCATGTCTATCTTTTTGTCTTATAATTGAGTGCTGTAGTTTTTCGTTACCAGAAACTCTGACAGAGTTCAGCTTAAAATCAAGAAAGAAAACTCTTTAAATTAAAAAATAAGTTTGCAAAGCAACGCTTGTAAGTGTGTCCAAACAGTAATGTATGCAATTTCATGATCCATTACACTGTCAGTTACAAAATGCTGATATGTCTTTTGCTAGGTTTTTGTTTCCCAAAGCTATGGTCTCCCTCTGCTGCAGATGGGAACTGAGATCCTATGTCAAGTTCTGGCCAACCAGATTGCACACAAAGTTGACATAAGAAGAGTATTGCCTATCAAATCTTTGTTACATTTATTTTTAACTTTGATTGCTAGACTAATATTTGTATTACTAACATTACATGAGTTATTCCTGCAGAGCAGTGGTGGATAGCCAGTGCAAACCCCGTATACATCTCAGTACCTCAGCACACCTCCTTTAACTTAACAGCATTCTTTTAGTATTATTATTATATATATTACTGGTTTACATGGTGACTCATTCAACATCTGATGGCTCTTTAATTATGAGAATTTCTCATAGTGGTTTTAGCATCTGAGCTCTCTCTCAGACAGCACTTGTCTAAGTAGTCCTTGATGTTATTCACATAATTACTACATAATTAATCTGATGAAAACCTTAAACCACTTTTATTTGGTTGTTGCTGATATCTGTGTTGTTATATCCAAGCATAATGTAGATCAAGGATACAAATTACTTCTATACAATTTTTCCTGCTTGAAACAATGAACTATTATCTCTTAGGGGGAAGATCCAAAGCAAGTTCAATTGAAACATATCAGCAGGATATTTCCTCATCTTACATTCACCCTGGCTTCCTTCTAGGGCTTGCTCAAAACCAGTCCAATCCTGCAAACGTTTACAATTCTTCTAACTGTAGCACTTCAATAGCCTGTGGGAATAAAAACCTATTCTTGCATATAGAGAAAAAAAACCCTCTATATTGTTCAATAGTTTCATTTGCTATTACATGTTACTGCATAAGTTTTATTTTAATATCATGCAAATGCTGTGATTGCATTTTTATAATTGGTGCTCTACCCCAGAGGATAACTTTTTGAAGAGCTAATGCTACCTAGGTGCTGATTCAGAGAATTTACTGAAAGTGGTTTGGGTAGAAGTACTTAGTTACGAAGCTTCCTAGCAAAGATGCTGCAGGTGCTAAAGAATTCAAACAAAAATCAATGCCATTAATTAATTGTTCATGCAACACAGTCTAAAAGAAAATTCTGGTAGTGAATTAAATGTTTGAAGTCTTGGACAGTATTCATCTGAGATGCAGATGTTGCTAGAGGTCCAGAACTACATTATCCTCACAGGCTGAATCAATGGTCTGGTGATGCAGCAATGATTTTTGCTATGCTAAATATTAATGGTTGTAAATTTGATCTTCAAAGGCTGAAATTTGTAGTACATGGGGTTTTAGGAATAACAAACCTGCATGAATTTCATTGACATTCCTACACCCATTGATTTCACAATATGCCAATCTCAGCTGACACATAGAATTGTCATTTAATAGGAAAACATAGAGGTATTTCATTAACACTCTCTTTAAGTAAAGAATTTCAGATGCCTCCCAAAATTCTCAAGTACACCACATGAGCACAGGCTTGATGGTGAGAAATGGCAGATGAAAAACTTATAACTACCTCCCTCTTTAAAAATTACAAACTGCTTTAAAGAAAGATATTATTTATAATTGCCAGTGGTAAAAGATAAAGATTGTTCAACAGAATTTGTTTAACCAAGCACCATGAAACTCAGATTGTAGAAACATACTGAGACTGTGGCAATGTTTTCAAAGCTCAGAGGAGCTTTATGTCACTAGAGATGAGAAACTACAGCTTGGAGCAAAAAATCAACATATCTTCATTTCAGAAAATAAGCTGAATTTGTGGGATTGAGGGGTTTGGTTATTTTTTTGTTTGTGTTGGATTTTTTGTTTGATTCATTTGGAGGCTTTTTAAAACCACAAAAGAAACTAAAACCCAAGTTTTTGATTGGTGAATGATCCTTAATTTTTTTTTATTGGTTTTATTTGTTTGCTTTTTCCTTTGAGGTTCAAAGGTTTATAGAACCATAGAATCATAGAGTGGTCTAGGTTGGAAGAGATCTCCAAAGTTGATCTAGTCTAACCCCCTTTGCCGTAAGCTGTGGCATCTGTTGTGGTAGGCCTGATAGGCTTGTACATGTCCTGGCTTGCCCAGACATGTTTTTCTACTCCACAGGGAAGAAGACAAAAGAACCTGAAGCCACTAAGTCTAAGGAGTCTGGCCTGCCCAAACTTGTCTAGGTCCTGTGGTAAACAAGGTACCCACACTTAGTTTGTGCCTGCCTTGTGCGAGGCCTATGCTTTTCCAAAATTTGGGTAAAGCAAGCCTACAGCTTTACCTAATACGGTCAGGCTTGGCTAACCACCATTCTGATTGGCTATTGTGTCCAGAGAGAAATCAATCTCAGCCCACATTGATAAAAAGAGACACAGGTAAATGCAGTGTGCTCTGCTGTGCTGATTGTGCCTGCCATTGCTTGCTGCCATTGTTTACAGCCTTATTGTTTGCCTGAAAATTCCACTGCCATGAGTTTACCAGGAATAGACTCTAAAGCTTCCACGTGATCAGCCTGCATAGCCAGCGTGACATCATGCTACGCATTGCAAGACATCCTGCCTGCACCTGAAAGTCTCCTGCTAAGACTAGAAGTCCTGGAGATACACAGATCGTTCAGAGGAGCCATAGGAGCCAGGAGACAAGGTCAGAGATTATCTGCCTCCTTTCCCCAGAAGCCTGGGAAGAATCAAGTCTGAGCAGCTGACAAGACAGAGTTCTCTGAAAGCATTTAGGTACTGTCTGGGACTTTGGCTAGCCCCATGAGTCGGGTAATAATAATTTTTTGAGTAAACACTTAAAAGCCTCTTTGTGATTCTCCATTGCCTTCTGCCATAAGCAGAAAGAGCTTCTTGAGTCCATCTAGTGGGCAAGCAATATACTGACCACAAGCAGCATTTGACCACAGAAATCTTCTCTTCTAGTTCAATTAATGCTTATATATTTTTTGCTGGTTATTACAAGATCTAGTTATTATCTATAAAGTGTTTCCATGACCGTGCAAGAACCTGAATATTATTAAAATTAGTGATCAGGGGTGATGAGAGTTCTGAATATCAAAATTAATAAACAATATTAATTTTGGGAAAAAATGCCATCTCACATAATTAATTTCCCCTTCATAACAGCATCCTCAACTAGATCAGGTTGCCCAGAACCCTGTTGAGCCTCATGTAGAGTATCTCCAGGGATGGGGTCTCAAACACTTTCCTGGGCAACTCGTTCCAGTGTTCCACTACCCTCATGGTAAAGAACTTAAAACTCTGAAAAAAAATGTAAAGTATTATTTTGATAACAATTGTAACAATGATGACTAAGCTCACTGGTTGAACCATAATGTTGGTGAGTCACACTGGCATCCCAAAAGACACTGTCTTCAATATGCAACAATGTTTTCTGTAACTGTTTATATTTAATATGCATTTTTTACTTGGACTTTCAACATATACCAGCAGAACATGGGTACAAAGTAAAAAATCTGCACCACAGCGCGATTACAGACTGCAATTTAAATGCCAAATACTATATTTGATGGTGTGAGAGCAGGAAATAAAGGGAGAAATGGGAGAAAAACAAACAAAGAATCCAAAAAATGTACACCAAAGTAAAACATGAACTCACATTTTAAAAATAACATCTCTTTCTTTCTCTCTTTTTTACTTTTTTAAGACACTATCTGATATTATCTGTCAAATAATATTGGGAAAACCAATCAGATTATCTTGCAAGGGCATAAATAGTCCTGCCATTCTGCAATGTTAAGGTTTCTATTCAGCTATGTATCTCTTTCACAATAAAGGCAGTATGGATTTGCCTATTGACTGATCCTAGCATTCCATACTAAGGCAAACTCTGCCTGCATGGACAATTTATAGTTTTTTTTCCATTTAGCACTTCAAGCAGTGGCCACACCAGAGTGATACTGTCAAATGAAATGATATCTTATTGTTATAATACCTGGTAACACTATTCCAGGATTTACGTCCAGTTGAGTGAGAGGATGAGGAAGAGGGTGTAGGATTTCAACTACTGTATCTACTACCATCAGTCTCCAAATCATATAATAAATTTATGGCACATGATTGCAAGTTGTGAGGATTTATTGCCCTTTTCATGCACTTTAAAGTGCTTGAATGAAATATAGTAGTGTGGATGCTGACAGCCCACTGACTTAAAGCACAACTCAACATACTGCCCACAAGGCTGCTGGCCTGCAAAAACGTGATAGAAACCCAATCTCCAGAAATGGTGATTTAGAAGTATATCAACACAAACTGAGATTTTAAACCACTAATAAAACCTATGAGGAGGGCTACAATGCCCCACTATATTACACAGCAATGTATTTCTTCCGATAATATTTTACTGGCACTCCAGTATCTTTCAACTATTGATTATATGGATGAGACACTCTCATGTGTCCAAACTGCTTGAACCTGTAAAGCTCACCTTTCTCTTTCCTGAAAGAAGCAGATGCATAAGCAGGTGCAAAAGCCACTGGTAAATTTATTAATGCAGAAATTTTGTTTTGCAAAGAATTACTTACTGAATTGCACAATCTCACTTGAGACCTTGTTTTTCAGTACTCAGCAAGGACTCCAGCATTTTTAAAAATATCATTTGTTCTTTAATTAAGAAGTATGGTGATTTTTATTTAATGAACCTGGGCATTAATGTAAAAAGATTAGAAAGAACTATCATTATTTTCACTGCTCTGTGCATGGAAGTATGAATACTTTACTACATGAAATGTCCAAGACAGAGAGACATTTTAATGCTTTTATAATCTTTAACATTAAGCATTAAGGCTGATCTGGTCATAAGACTAGACTTGGTGTATCATGTGTACCTACATTAAAACAGGTGAAAATTCATTTTAGCAGTAGGGACAGTGAGCAATCATAGTAGCTGTGCAATAAAAAGAACAAAGTCAAAAGGAATTTTGAGTTTGGGGCTGAATTAGAGGGTGGCTCATCATTTCTAGTCCTCACAAAAAGGTCACTAATTCTGACCTGTGCACCTAAGCTGATCTGGAGCCTTTTCTGAGTCTAACCTATTTCTACTGAAAAATCAGGAATAATTGAATCATGGAGTGAAGTGTAGACTCCCGTTTTCAGACACTCATATCATATACTCAGTTTGAGTGAATTGCTAATTGCTACACATGAGATTATTTTAATTTGCTCAAAATGTACTGGTTTAACCACATGTGCATGGCTGCTAATTACTGAATAATATTTGAATAAGTTATTGCTCTCAAATTCTTCAAAAAACATATGCAGATTAGACTGGACATCTTTGCCAAAATATAATTCTTCATTAATAAATTTATTTATTTTTTTACATCATGTACATACACAGTTACTAGAACTAGACCCTAAGCCCTACTAAAAGATTGGATAATAATATATATGTATACAATACATACACACAATATCCAGATCCATATACAACTATATTTTATCTTACAGAGCTTTGAGAACAATTTCCTACTCTGCTTTACAAAGCAGCTGAGCATCATCAGTCAACTGGCTTCTGTTTGAAAATCAAAATATTGACATTACAGATGTTTCTGTAAAAAAACTCCAAGTTAGGGAGCACATTTTTGCTAAAATGCATGTGACTGATTTTAAGAAGAGATTGCTGAAAGGTTACCATCAACAGCTTTTAAAGTATGCTCAAAACTATAAACGTTTGTACACAGAAATACTATGCTGACTTATACCCAAGCCCAGCATCTCATCCCCAGCAGTGGAAGACTAGGACAAACAGTATATGAAAAGGGTTCTTTTTATCAAGAGAGATATTTCTGTGTTTGTTTGCTTCCTTTAACTTAGAGGCTTCTTAGGCCAGTCTCTGTAAGTACTATTATGTTGAAAAGAACAAGTCGCTGATTAATTTTTCTCCCTGGATTTATCGCAGTCCTTGAACCAATTTATACTCCTATTTTCCACAACAGCTAAAAGCAGTAAGTTTCATAATGAAATGTGTAACATTTGACATTTCAAACCTCCTCTAAAATCAAAGTATTCCTGCAATGAACATTGCTCTGAATCAAAAAATGTTCAAAGATCTAATGTTGAGATTGTCTTGAGGTGGATTTTCTGAGATATTTCAGCTTTGCACTTCTGAGTTTTCTGCTGCTGAGAAAAAGATATATATTTCTATGAAATAATGAGCTCACTCATTATAAACCTCTACCAGCCAAGAGGCAGAAACTGAAAATAAATTGATAGGTCTTAAAAAAATGCTAAAATGCTATTGATAAGAGAGGTTGTCATGAGTATTTCAATTTTTAAAAGTTCTTTTAGTTGGATCCCTGTTTTATACACAGGATATAAAGTTAACTTAGAGGTTTACAGATTTTGTTTGTTTCTAAACAAGAAGAGCAAACAAAATCAGAATGGAATCCTCTTTTGCTTAGCTTAAGAGAAGAACAAGATGATTTGGATCATACCAGTATAATAAATAAAAGAAACATGAAATATGTTCCTCAAGTTTAGCAAGTCATGCCCACTCAAGTGGGACTGAGATAGGGGCTATCAAGCAGGCTCTTAAAGATTTAATTTATGAGGTACTAAGACTCCTATACTTAAAATTCACAGACTGCAGTAGTATACTTTCTGGTACTAGAATGTGTCAATATTCCCATATTTTTATCATACAATGTGTTTAAAAAATGCATATGTGGAAGGTTTAAGCAAATTAAATCTTGGTTTCTTATTTTCTTAGGTATACCCAGTGGTAATATTTTAAAGCCAAATACCCCAAAGAGTTCAGCATAATTCTTTTATTAAAAGAAATGTCAAAAAACATTCATCAGTATTTTGGTTTTCTTATACATTGTAAGCCACTGTCTTGAACTCACATTTTTCGCTGTTTTGGGACCATCATTAGTGTCAGCACTACTTCCAGCACGTGTCTTTACAGAAAAACTACACTTTGAGACGCAACAAAATGTACCTGTTTGCTGCAATTACATTTTTATGAGATCCTTATTCAGACATTCCATATTTTATTCTCATTATGGTCGTGAACTCTATTTACACTCAAACTGCTTTTCAAGTATTTATCCCAGACTACTTTCCCTAGGCAGCATTTTGCTTAGTGAAATAGTCTCATACCACAGTCACATTTCACTAAACCAATTGTGGATTTTTGGTGCAGAACCCTTGAAGTCTTTCTAAATCTCCCCATCATACTTTGAGTAAAATTCAGCACAGTATGAGTCATCTGCACAATAAATATATGCAACCCATATCCCCCTTCAGATCTAGACCTTCAAAATGATGATTAGTGCTTTCTCTAAAGGGTTGTTGGTGTTGGTTGACACTATTTTGATTTTCTATGCTATTTGGTATCTTGAACTATCTTTCAGAAAGTATATTCTCATTTCAAAAATACATGAAATGACCAAAGTGACCCCACATGAACCAACGCATGTGTGTGAGGATCACAGTAACTTTCATGACAAAAGACTGAACTTAAGTATCAACTTAACACTGACACAGGAAAAATCAGAATCCACTGGGAATTTCCAGGTGCTACCTCTACCTATACAAAAGGATTCTCTTAAAATGGATCTCTGTGAAGATTTTTTATATTTTTTTATTTTTAACACTAATATTTTGGGTAAAGCAAACTCTTAAAAGCATCTTTTTAATTTCCTCATATTATTTTATTTATAAGACAAGATGAAGAAGTAGGCCTGGAGGATTCACCAAATGCAGTATCATTTTACAGCCTTGGATTCTTATTCTAGAAACCATTGGAGATTACAAGGAACAAAACCTAAAGTCCAGAAAATATTACCATAATATTTGAAATGTATCAAAGTTGACAACAGGTGCATATCACACAAAGATGCCTTATATATCTGTGTATACTGTGCTACTTTGCTAGGTGAGCCTGTTTGTAGTTTGCCTTTACTGGTAGCTTTTTGTTCTCATTCATCATACCCAGTCTCATTTACATTCATTTGTGTCCTAATCTTGTTATTGTTAAACATGAAAAAATCTCCATCCTGGCAGTTTGTTCCTGATAATAATCCACCATCTTTTGAGCTACTTTTCACTTATCTGAATCACAGGTATACACTATGATACAAAGCACAGCTACCAATAATACGCAGATCTTCAGACCCTTCCTCAAGCTTTATCCATTTTTACAAATTATTTTATGATATCAAACAACCCCCTAGGCTACTCCACCTAACTCCTTCTGTTCCCCCTCCAAATACCCCTTCATTTCTAACAATTATTTATAGACATCTATCAGTTCTGCTTTGGGTCCCCTGGCTGGAATGCAATGTATTCAGGCTATTTGCATCATAGAAAATAAGTTGCTTTTGAAAATGCAATTCTCAAGCAATTTTCCCAACCAGTGTAGTTAAGATTTTACCACACTGGGCTTGAAGCATATTGTACAAAGTCACATAGTGTCAAATGTGTTTAAAATAATTTTTGTTAAGTGCCTCCAGCAAGTGAAATGAGATAGCTGCCAAGTTCATTTAACTAGACTTCACTTTACAACCTTTAAAGAGTGAGACATCCAAATGTTTCTGCCTATGTAATCCATAAGATTACAGGCACTCTGGAAGTACTGAGGTAAATTTGCAGCAGGACATAGATGCTAAAGCCTACAGGTGCTAGCTGGATAGATCAGAGATCTATAGAGAATAAACTAGGCCTCAACTTAGAAAACACAAGTGTGAGAAATCAGAAGTACAGTTAACACAGATCCCATTACAGGAAGCAGAAAAACTGCTGTTAAGTGGCACTGAACCAGGCTTAGACATTATTTCCCTGGTATATAGTGTTTAGTCTCATACAGATATGAAATACTTTATCAATAAATAAAAGAAAAAAAGTCAACTATTTTTCTACTGGCCTTAAAAAAGTTTGCAGTTTGTCCAGGAAAAGACTTCCTAATAGAAGTCTGAAAACTTTCAGAGTCACTTCAAGCATACCTTTGAGTGTGCTTTTGTTAGAATTTGACTCAGGGCTATTTCCAGCCCTGATAATAATTTTCCATACCAGCATCTAGTTAACTGTAACTAACTATATCACAGAATTTCTCCAGGAAAGATATATATATCATCTATTGTTCACATATTTTATTGTTAATTATAAGCTGTGGCAAGTCCTAGTTTGAAATACATATGAATACTTATTCATGTAATTCATATGCAAGTTTATATTCTCAGTAATTATGCCCAGTTGTTTGCCTCTCTAGTAAAGCACTAACATACAAATTGTGGATGTCCAAGTAATCAGTGGTGTTTAACATGAGTTCAAAAATCACACTCTTAAAAGAGAAGAATGGCCTAAGACAGAAAACACACCAAAACACCACTAAAACACATCCTGATGGGATTATGCACAAACAAATTATTTAATTATTCATGGACAGATTAAACTCAAAATTACACAATATCTTTGTTTGCTTTGTTTTTTTCTGCTTGCACCTATCTCAAAATGTACAGAAGGGGGAGTTCATAAAAGGTGATTGTCACAACATTTTACTGTAAATTCTATGACTTTCCCTAATTAAAGAACTGGGAAAACATTTTGGATAACAAGAAATAGCTGGAACATATCTCATAGCAGTATCAAGGAAGTACAATATAAATATTCACCAAGATTCATCAGTAAATCTCTGATATTCCTGATTAATAATAGACAATGATTAAGCATAACTATAGAGTCAATAAGCAGAAAGCCACTAGAACATTCCACTGGGCTCGTGTCTACTAAAATTTTGGCCCCATAGGATAACACACAGAAAGCCAGCAATGAGTCATTTGAAGTGAGATAATATCATCTGAATCCCTTAACAAAGCCCTGAGGCAAGTTTCATAGGCCAATATATTTTCCCCTACATTTCTCCTCGATGAGTTGTGTAATCCATGAACATTTACCCATTGGCCCAGTGATGGCAAAGCTAAAGACAAAATAGCAATATGAGCACTCTTTACCTTTCAGCAGAAGACTATTTAGGTGAATAGGTTTGAGTCAGAGCTTGAATGAAAGTGGCTGTGAAGTTTTGCACATAATGCAAAGACTTACTTTTGGAACTTCAAAGAAGAAATGCAATACAATTGTAATATAAAAAGGAATCATACATGCAAACACAGGCACATTGAGATTTCCATCAGACTGTGCAATACAGCTATTGATTTGGAGCAGCAATACAGTACAACCTGATGAAAAATTTTAAGGTATATGTTATAAAATTTGAGGAACTATGGAAAAGAAATGTAAACAACATGACATCCTGGTTGACTGGATGCTACCTGCATAGAGACTTATGACAGATTCTAGCTAACACTGATTCTACAGGTTCACCTTGCACAAAATAATTTTGCAAGTATTGGTGTTCTTGACACCAGGAAAATGAGGTTATGAAGTTTAATAGGATGAATACCTGGGGGGGAAGGAGAGAGAGGATAAGAAAAAGATAAAATTGAGAAAAAATATTCAAACTTTGGCCTAACAAAGAAGACAATCAACATGCCAAATGCTGCAACCATAAACACTAAAGTGGAGTAACAGAAAATGGATGAAAACAATTACAGAATAATTCACTGCGAATTGGATTGAGAAACATGTCTACTGAAGAAGAAGCATAATCTTCAGTATGAGGAGTGAAAAAAGGGAAGGCAAACAATTCATAGCTGAGCAAAACTGCCAGTTAAAAATAAAACAATTTTTAAAAAAATCTTTGACAGAGAAAAGGAACTGGATAAAGAGTTTGAAAAAAGAAAGATCATATAGCAGATAACAGTTAAATATTGTCTCATAGCGTGGAATTAACAAATCTAAACATTAGACTAATTGTTGTTTATGAAGGACATATGGTACATAAGAGGTTATACCTCTGCTTTGGTGGAAAGTGGTGAGACCGCTAAAAAACCTGCAGGAATTCTCAGCTCATATCCAAAGCTCATATATTACCATTAGGATTAAAGTTTAAACAGTGTTGAGTTTGTGCTGTTTAGCACAGCCTCCTTTTACTGAAATAAAAGGATTTAGGGGCTGTGAACGTACTAACACCATCCTACTCAGTGGTCTAGGAATGTATATCTAAGTGAGCATAATCTGAAGATGCTGTAGTTGAAATGAAAATGTAGTAAGGTTGGTCCCTTGATCCAATTAGAGAGTCACACTCCGCTACATACTATTGACTGATTGTGCAGAGGAATCCCTGACATCTGTTAGGAATATATTCTCAGTCAATTATAAATCTCTTGTTACAAAAGCGCAGGAATGAGAAGTGAGGCAGTCAAAGGAAGAATTTTTTGAATTCTGAATAAGCAATCTAAAGCTGAAACAAATTCAGAGTGTGCTAGAGACCTAGGACAAAAAAAGAGCTAGTGCTTGCTTTGCAGCAATACTCACAGGTACAAAAGACATGTTTTTGTTTGAAGGGAAAGACCATCAACTAGTTCATGACACACAAGTAAGGTAAATGAACATTTATCTGAAAACTCCTTTTAACCTGATGAAGAGGCCACTTGTAATGCATTTCACCTCTATGGCTTTTCAATGGTAAACAGCAGCAGCCATATGTGAACATGCAAAACTGACTTAAAACATTGCAGGATTTCTAGAAACTACACAAATAATAAAATAAGGACAAAAAGTAACTTCTAGTCCTATCAATATGTGATACAAGGAAGTGAAAGGTAACTGCTTTCCTTATTCAGAGTAAACAAAGCACATGCCACCACATTAAGTTTCAATTAATATTAAATATTCATAAAAATGCCACATACTTGATTCCACTTTCATTTCAAAATATTTCAGTATGCCTATACAGCCAGAAACTTCAAGTGTATAAGGTGGATAAGGCCTTGTGTTCAATAATGTTTAGAAAGACATACATTTAAATAATTCCCAACTCTGATCTCAGGAATATCACCTTCACTCTGCTGATATTAACTGGAGATTTCACTGGGTTAGATTTATGTCACAAGGATACAAGTTAATCCATATATAATCTGATCATATAATGACCATTTATGACTACCATGTAGATAACTATGGAGTGAAGAGAAACAGCTGTTTAATAACTCACAAGGGGGCTGCACTACAGCTGAGGACAACCGTTGAAGAAAATAAATGCTGGATGCCTTTATCTGCAAGTAGAGTTTGTCTAGGATGGTTGCACCCAAATTGAAATTTGGAACAGCATCTTATAGAACTTCATCACTGGGCAAAATCAACAGTGAATTTAATCAGAACATTTTCATTACTTTAATACTTAAAGCATGCTTTTGTTTTGTGTAAGTGTTGTACCTACACTAACAGAAGTAATATTGTTCAGTATTTCACTCTTCCCTAGAATGGTAGCGTATTCATAATATTATTTCCATTTATTCCTTTATTTACTTAGCCTTATACTACATAAAAATAAACCTGATCCTTACAGCAGCTAACCTTCCAGAGAAAAATGTGGAATTCTCACTCTGAACAGAAATCATACACATTATTTGGTCTGAATCTTAATCATATCCTAGGGGTTGTTTTCATTGATTCCAGTTATGAAAAAGGTAAACCTAAATTGAAGTTTTCATTCCAAACTATGCTATTTTACTTTATTTTTTTCCTTCTTTTTTTTTTTTTTTATCCTGCATAGACTTGGCTGTTTTCCAGAAATCGTTGCCTGCTGTGTTAAAGGGCTGCTCCCACCTGTTTATTAGGGGGAAATGTTGAGTGCGCCACAAAATCAGGAAGAAAAGTTGTACAACATTGTAATAATGTGTTTATCAGTAAAGAATTTGTTCAGGCATTATATATAGAAATACCATCAGCATCTACTTACCTGTGGGGGATCCCTCCATAACATGGCCAACATAGGGTCCTTCTTTGAACATCGGCCTGTTGTCATTTTGATCAATAACAGAAACATCCAGGCGGACTGGACCATCGATGGTTTTCCCACTTATATCTGTGACCTCAACTTCAAGCTGTATGAACAGAGAGGAGTAAATTTATTAGTTAACTATCACAGTAAGCAAAGAGCAATTGAAAACGTCTTAGATCAATGCTGCTGTAACCAGACCCTGACAAAGATACCACTTGCATTCCATTCTTTCAGACTAGACTCAGAGCAGTGTTTCAATCTAAGTAAAGGATACAAAACTCAAGTCAAGATATCCCTTGGCATCTTGGAAATGACATATTCTCTGAAGAATGGATTGACTAGAGTATAAGAAAAAAGGACCTCCTGTAAGTTTGATACTAATCATGTAAAGATTTGGTTAGAATTTGTCTTTTTGCAAGCATGTTTAGAGTGGACATATAGAGAATATTACAGCATAACTGATGCATCACTTAAAGCTCACTTAAAGACTCTTTTTTAAAAAATAAAAACAAACCCAAAAGCCTATAAAATGAACAAATACATATACTGACCAAATCCCACAAACCCACAAAAAAAAATTAATGTATTAGGTGTATTAAATACATTTTCTCAATGATGATGGCATGAAACATTATCTTAATTTCAACAGTTCTACGGCTTTTCTAATATGGTATGAAACAACAAAAAAGCATATACAGACTTACATAAGCTAGTACATTATATATACAACCACTCACATCCCCTGTAGATCATAATACCAACATATGCAACTGAAGCTTTGTTTAGACTTCCCTTACTTGTAAAGACTGGAAAAATTGTACTGTATATCTTAACCTCATAGTCTGCTTGCAATGGACAGTCACAATGAGTTACCAAAAGTTAACCAGTCATCAGGACAAACCATACCAAAACTTCCTAGATAATAGAAAACATCAGTTTAGATTGTAACTATACACTGCGCCTGCAGTTCCCTCCCCTTACCAAGACATCAGTGAAATATCAGCAGCACAGCTTTTATTTTCAGCTATCCTACCCATGCCTGGACTCAGCTCTTTAACAGAGTTAAGCCAACCAGAAAATGAACCTGAGCACAGATGTTAATATCACTCTCTTTCCCTGAGAAAGTTGTAGCAGCAGCAGCTGGAAATCTCTGAGCATTTTGTTTATTCTGTTAATTTATTCTTCATTGCTATGTCTTATACCTGTAAGTTACCTACAGATTGGTAAAATATCCTTCTGGGAAAGAATTAGGTCAGAATTCAAATTCCTTATTGAAATGGACGGCTGATTATCACATCTCTCTGTATTTTGTTATGCTTATAAACATATTCCACATTTTCTTTTTTTCTTTCAGTGTACTGTCTGTGAGTAGGAGTATTTGTTATGAGTAAACTATCTACTCACTATTTACTCACTGTAAATAGTGTCACAGTCTAGTTTATCTTTGGCTCTCTAGCACCTGTTCTTGCAAGCCTTTCCCAAACCTCCTCTTTTGCTAGATAAGTAAGCTTTAAAGCAAACTAATACTCTGATGTGGAGATAATTGCTTTATGTGGCATTGGCACATTGGTTCATGTAGAAACATACCCCTCAGAAATCCAGGGCTTATTTGACTCTAAAGTAAATACAGTAGTTTTAGAATTGCATACAATGTGACGGGCACTAGGAAGGAAAATGCAGTCTTATTACTGAGGTTGGAAACTGCTGACAAAAGAAATCATAGAATAATGTGGGTTGGGAGGGACCTTTAAATGTCATCTAACCCAACTGGCCTGTAGTGTGCAAGGATATCGTCAATGGACCAGGCTGCTCAGAGCCCCACTCAACCTGACCTGGAATGATTCCAGGGATGAGGTATCTAGCACCGATCTGGGCAATCTATGCCAATGTTCAAATACTCTCAGTTTAAACAATTCCTTTGTTTTCTCTGGTCTAAATCTCCCGGTTTTTAGTTCAAAACCATCATCTCTTGTCCTGTTTCAACAGGATCTATTAAAAAGTCAGTCCTTATCATTCTTATTGTACCCGTTAAGTACTGAAAGGCTGCAATAAGTTCTCCCTGTAGCCTTTTCCAGGCTGAACAACCCCAACTCTCTCAGCCTATCCTTAAAACAGAGGGGTTCCAGCCCTGGGATTTTTGTGGCCTCCTCTGGAATTGCTGCAACAGATATCTTCCCTGTGCTGAGAGCTCCAGAACTGGACATTTTATCTTAGCAAACGTTGACTCATCAAAACTATGTTAATTGCTTTGGGAAATGGAAGAATAGCAATATTTTTCTGTGAAATTCCAGCAAATTCATTTGCAAATTCAAGATAATTTGTTCTTAATCTATCTCTCAATATTAAGTGACTATACTGCTCACCAGAAAGAACAAAGGCTTTGCTAAATTTAAAAATGTACTTCAGCTGCTTTATCAAAATTATAAGTGATCTAAAGAAAAGGCTGATTTAACACTAAGCTTTTTCTTCCCCCCCCCCCCACCCCCCCCCGAGTTGCATAGATTAAGGACGAAGAGAGGAGATTCTTATTAATATCTGAAACAGATTTACTTTATCATTGCCAAGTCCACTGTTTCTCAGAACAAGTGGTCAAAAAAGTTGGCATGGTAGGTCTGCAGGAACAGTTACAAGATCTTTGCTTCATTTTATCAAGATGACAAAGAACTTTATTCTTTTTTTTTTGTGCAATAACTTCTATGCTTGTTGTGGGTATTATGGGTCAACCCACTAGTTCCTTTTCAAACCCACTCATTTACATTGTTTTCAAAACAAAATCTTGTACACTGAAATATGACCATCTAGTTTTCCATGACTATTTTCTGAAAAAAAGAAAAAAGTTGTCTTATATCTTATGTCACACAACAAATAACAACAACAAAAACCCACATGCAAAAAAAAAAAAATCCTTAAAGTCCAACTGCCCTCAAAACAAAAAAAAAAAACAAAACAAAACAACAAATCAAATATGGAATGAATCAGCAACAAAAAATATGGTATTACTTAAAATACCTTGACACATGTCAGAGAAAGAAGCATCCAAGTAACAGGCAATATTGGTAACAAAAAAGTAACCTAAAAAATTACTAGTTTGAGCAGGGTATAAATAAAAACAAGTAGAAAATTAGATTGTGCCTAACTATCAGAAGAGTGAGATATCAGTTTCTCAATAAAGGAGGCAGGCAGGAAAGCCTATCTAGTTTTAATGTAAGACTTGACTGACATGTGAAAGATACTGCATTCATTCTTTTGATAGCAAGAGATTGTAACTGAACATTCAGAAAATATCTAAGTTCCTACCTGATAACTCTAAGGAAAAGTGGGAAGCATAAATACATATTTGGGCAAATTGGCAAAAAAGAAAAAAAAATCTGCAGAGCTCTGTAGTTATTTATGATATAGAAACCTGGTAAGATTGACTATGCTTTCAAATCTTCCAACTTAGAAGTTATGGAATTGTGTTCACAATGATGAAGTTATGTTCGTCATAATCTAAGTAACCATTTTTTGAGGAATAAGATTACATCTCAGCTCCGTTAAAAAAAACAAAAGGCACATGAAAACTACAAAGAATAATCAAGAGTTTGTGAGAAGTGTTAGACCTCACAACACAAGTCTCCGTAAGAGGATACAAAGCAGACTGTAGCTATTGCTTCTAACATAGCTTGGAAACATCGATAAAATTAAGTACACCAACAGAAGAGGGTAAAGTAATATAAAACTGAAAACTGCAGACTGTTACAGATTTTGACTTGTCTAGACAAACAGTTACTCAATACTCTCCCATCTCAAAAGGGACAACTTGGCTTTCCATCCAACATTCCTCACCATATCTGAAGCAAAGATCATTCTTGTCACTCCAAATACGATATTACCAGAAGTTTAATAAACTTAAAACTGCACTCTGCTTTATTCTATATAGTCTTGATTCCCTTCCACCCAGCAGTAGCAACAACATTTACAGGCAAAGATAACCGGCCTAATTCTTATCATTAAAGTAAAAGGTTTCTCTTCACAAAATGGCTGTTCATTTGTCGCTTTCAGAGAACAGTTCTGGATGGCCACCTTCCATCTCTGCATATAAACGCCTGGGTTTAGTTCCAGCCATCGAGTCAACAGCCTTACAATATTGCATTGTAGTTTTAAGGTTTTAAGTAAGCAAATCTGAGCCTTTAGTACTCAACTAATTCCAAAGTCTAATACAGGTACTTTAGCCATGGACTACCCTCCAATTTTAACTTAGTTGCTGATAAGAAAGTTTCTTACCGTATCTTTCCAAGCTGTTTCAGCAAATTCTCATCTACACGTTCCTCACACCAGGCTTCTCCCAGCACAAAAAGTAAAAACCAAACCACTTGTTCTTGCATGTGACAAAGCAGCTTCCAACAGCAGAAGAACCCTGTGCTCAGGGGTGCACACTGAGGTCTGAGCACAGGTGGGGGCAGTAGGCACTGCAGAGACCTTTGTGAGGCGAGGTCAGGGCTCCTCTGTGCTGGTTTGTGCCAGTTCCAACCGGTTTGGCTGTTCCAGCCAGCTGTTGGCAGTTCCTACCAGCTCCGCCACAGAGCAGAGCTGAGCCCCTGCACGCCTGTGGTGGCGCCTCAGGAAACCCCGTGTAAGGGAGGGCAGAATGCTGCTGCCTGCATTGTCCTCATCTCTGCCCCATAAGCAATTCATCACACCTCTCTACCCCCATCAGAGCCAACCCAGACCAGCAGCAAACACAAACAAGTAAAACATGACCAAGGCAGAGAAAAGGAACATGGCCCTAGTTCAATCACACCCCTGAAAGCAGCACTGCTCCACTACCAAACACTGCCCCAGTCTGTCGTTTCTAGGTTTCATCGTCTGAGGTATCAAGAGTTTTGAGGTAACATTTTGATGCCCTATCCCTGAAGACCTTCAAGCTTGACTGAGCTCTGAGCAACCTAATGTAGTTGAAGATGTCCTGCTTTACTGCAGGGGGAGTAGGACTAGATGTCCTTTAAAGGTCCCTTCCAATACAATTGCATTCTACTATTTTATGACTTGATTTGCTGACTTTATTAATTCCTAGCTTGATGAGAATTATTCTTGAGAATACTTGTTTAGCATCAGGTTTTGACTATGGAGGGACAGTGAACCTGTGGGCCTTTTACATAGGCAATTTCCTGGTAAGAAAAAAATACATTGGCCATCTCTGGCGTGTAAGAAGTAGGAAAGAAATTCTTTTTATAGTGAAAAGTTCTAGGAAAAATTTGACTCAATTATCTAAAGGAACTTTGAAAAGGCGATAGACACAGAGAAATTAATTACAGCTAACATTTCCTGGTTTATGAACATGAATAAAACATTAGCTAACTTTTATATCACACAATAGATGGAGGGAGAGGATATAAACCAGAAACATACCATTTTTAATAGGTATGCATAATTCTGTCTCAAACTATGTGACGACAGGGTATCGATTACCACAGCAGGGCTGTACACGTGATGGCAAAACATGACACCATTACCTGCAAAGGCAGAATTTAGTCTCACGTTCCAAGTTAGAGCCTAGGTAGGAAGGGATTAATTAGCCATTCTAAATACTCCTATGAACATCTTACAGATGTTTTATCTTGCTAATGCATCCATTAAAAGAAAAAAATAGGTTCTGATTCTAACAAAACATACAGTTTATTACTCTAATTTTGTTGGTTTCCTATCTAGCAATTGTATGTAATCTTACATTAATATGCCATCTCACAATACTTTCACGAATGAAATGTAAGCAGTTCCAGTCTGAAAGGATCGTTGCAATATGGAGACACCAAAAGTTCAGTACACAGACTTCTCACATCCTGGTTATTACAGGTATCATTGTATCCTTCTGCACATTTCATCCTCAGTGAAAACTAGAGGTGAAGAAGCAATGTCTCGCCTTTTATTTTAAAATAGGACTCTGTCTTTATTAAAGATGTTTTATCTCTGACATGTTTTGTTGGAAAAACGCTACTGGGACTAAACACGAAGCACTAGAGAGCTTCTTGAGTGCAGATTTTCTTTTATCTTACCTGTTAAATATTTTATAAATTACACAACCTCTATAGGTCTTCTGGTTCATTCTTCTCTTAACAAGGATCCATTCAATGTTTGAAAAGCTGCTGGATTTAGAAATGCAAAGAGTGTTTTGAATTCCTTCTAGGTCTTTGTAATCGTCAGGAGGAAGCCCACGCTTTAAATGTTTCTAGACTCAACTCTATTTCTTTTCTTGGACATTTGCAAAAATACAACCTTGCTTTTTAATCAACCATTTAATGATAGTTTTCTCATGCCTTTCTTCAGAAAGAAATCAATTAAAGAGTGATGTAATACATAGAAAAGCACAACATAGTCATCAACTTTGCTATGAGCTTATGCGAAACCAAGAAATATTTTAGGCAGTACTTCTAATTAAAACAACCAAAATGTAGTTGGCTAAAGCAAGCAGGCAGCTTCATACTACTGTTGTAGCACAAACAGCTGACCCTATCATGAAAATATATGTGTGTGCCATACCACACTAATGTGCTGAAGTTGGTATCACAGAAAATACAGATTTAATTTCAAAACATTAATCTCTATAAAGCCTGTAGAGAATTTCAGGACTCTATAGATTTCACCAAGAAAACTAATTAAAGCAACAACTGAACCTTCTGTGAATGCTTAAATTTTCTCTGTAAACCACAGTAAGTCGGATAATATATAGACTGTGACTGTAAATGGTCTACAAATTGAAGAAAGCAATACTTAGGAATTAACTGTAGACAAAGATTCCAAAAGAATCATTCAAATAATTTCATTACTTTTACCAGTTATTTAACTTCCATTAAGCTCTTCCAGAGCAAGTGTAGGGTTCTATTTGCATATACAAGACAGGATGAAAATACTTCTCACTTTAGTGAATTCTCCAAATTAAGCACTGGCTTTTACAGTATCAGATGATTTCCACAGTTGCCTTTTTATCCAGTCCTACTCACAATGTCTGAATCACTGATGCCCAAGTTAAAAAGGGGACACTGAACTGAAAGATGAAGCTTGTGTAAACAGGACATTCCCCAAGCTGCATTCAAGTAGTATTCTCTAGATAGCTGCATATATTTTGCAATGACCCATCAAAATACAGCTGTTCTGCACCTCCTAGTTAGGTGGAAGAGTGACAAGCTTTAGCAAAGACTTTACTGACTCATTCTACAATCCCAGAAACACCCTGTAGTTGTTTTATAATTCCTGTTTTCATAGCACAATTACCTCTGAAGAGTATGCATTAATTAAACAGAAATGTAAAGAAACCCAAGACTTCTATCTCCCAAAGGAATGACAAAGAATGTATTCTTCATTAGGTAAGAGTCGCTTCATGTTCTTTGATCACATCAGATGTCAGGCTTTGTAGACACATTTACAGAGGTTGCGCGAAAAGGTAGAGGAATTTAATACTACAATCAAAAGTGTTCTTTTCTCCCTAGTTTTAAAGATAATGGTTTAATGTTTTTGATTATTAGTCTCATAAGTACACTGAGAGGTTAATATCAATGTCATAATATTCTGGAACTTATGCCTAATTAAGCAAAAGACCCAGTGATGGTATGAATGCAAATTTACTTGCCCTACTAGACTTGGAAGAAAGACTTAATTTATCCACTCACGCCATTACAAACCTCTTCATTGGGGAAGCAAGAGCAAAACAAACCAGAGTGACTCATCTAACTCTTGATAACAAGAGCACACATCACTAGAAGGGCAATGTAGAATACATTTAATGAAATTATTTGTGCTCAGATTCATGCATGAAGCAAAACTGGGTCTTTTAGGAGAGTGGAAAGAGCTCAAAAAAATAGAGTGATAAACCATAAGAGTGAAGTTATAGAAAAAGTAATGTTGAGGGAAGAGAAGATGATGAATACTGTTAACCTTTCATTGAAGGCCTTGCCTAAGCTGAGTCAAACTCAGAAATACTCTACAAAACCAACCTAGCTGCTGTCCCATGGTCTAACTGGAGGCATCTGGTAGTACATCGTTGGCAGGAGCTGTCTCATGCCCTCCTAATGTAATTCTGATTAGTGCCTGCAACCGCATCCTTCTCATCTGCAGCAGCCACAAGAATATTCTTAAATACATTTGTCAAGTTTAACAAATCTTTTATTTCTTTCTGAGAGAAAGAATGGACAAAAGAGGAGAAATAAAAATGCAAACTCAGTTTTCATAATTTGCAAACATTTTGCTAATGGGAATCTATCTTTTCAAAGCTGAAGTTACATGTGAGCCTTTCAACAGAAGTATTTGTTTATGTGTTACCATAAAGTCATCTCCATGTTATTTCATTTATGTTGTTTTTTTTGTCTTCCTTTCTCTTATGAATATCTACTGTTCATCCTTCCCCTGAAGTGAGAAGCACAACATTTTGTCTTTCCTAGTTTACATTTATTAAAGTCCAGCCTCCAAAGTACATTGTATCTGTGCCTCCTGCTGGCCTAAGAGGCCATCAGAAACTGTCCATCTCTGAAAAATCTAGCACTGGCCACCCAGAAAAGCAACTACATCTTGTGGGAAGAATCTCTCTCAGAGTGGGTGGGAAAACAAATCTTAAGTGATTCAACTAGTGCTAACAGCAATTGGAGATTTCCAGGTTCTTTATCCTGTAAGCCACGGCAATATCACAGTCTACCTTGTAGCATCAGCAAGGCACTAGATTTGCAGTTCACTTGACAGACCATGCCTCAAAGATGTCGTCACTGAAATATGCTTATTGCTGCAAAATGAAGTAAAAATACTATACATTTAATATTCTTATTTTAATATACTAAATTTCTCCACAGCACTAAGCTAAGCAATTATGAATTCACTATCTAATTGAATGTATATACTGTAATGCTATTAGTGACACAGCAAATGCATTTTCTTCCACAGCTGTGTGTCTCTGAATTACAATATTTCTAAAAAAGGCTGTTATCTCGGTAGAATTTAAATCCTGAACATTTTTTCTGTGCTGTGGGCACTTAAATGGTACCTTTCCTGTGAGCAATGCAATAGAGCAGGAAAACAAAACCAAACCCTGTAAATATAGAAAACAATGTCATAAATTTCAGAGAAATCAGTGCATTAAAAACATACTCACAGAAAGCTTATACCTAGATGAACTTGGCCTTTTCTGCAGGACAGCACTAAATCAAATTTCAAAAACTATTTGGATTGTTTCAGCTCTTTAAAAAATAAAATACTGTGGGATCTTGTAGAATCTTTCTTGTGAGACAGCAGAAACAATAATCCACAAAATGCATCACTCAGACTTTTCGTCACTTTTCTTGAAGGTATTTTGTAAACATTAAAATCAAAGTTGGTCCAAGCACTACATGGCATTTTCAGCTCTCAGTTTGGAGCAGACAAGACCTACTCTTGTGATTTCTTGTGACCATTATTTTAAAATATATTTCCTTTTTAACATTTAAATATTTGTAAGTAGTAATTCCTGGCACATGCCAGGTTCCTTTTCATATTTACAGAATATGTTGTTTTATATATAAGATCAAATGCTAGTAAGCAGCAGTTTTTCAAGCCCTAAGTCCATTTTATGTCCTAGATTCACCCCTGATAAAATCTGATACATGTCTAGGGGCATTACACTCTGAACAGTCGGGTTGCACAGCAGAAAACTGGGTTTAACTGGTCGACCATGCAGAAGTCACAGTGAACAAAGGAACTGAGCGCAGAGAATAGAAGAGACTGGCTTTACCACAAACTCTCACTTCTTTTAAGTAGCCTACACCACACTGTGTGCAGCAGGGCATGACAGAGTGAGTAGCCAGTAACTGCTCCAAGGTCCTGTCATCCCGGTAGAGCTTCCCCATAAGCTCTGAGTGTGTGTGCAAGCCCTGGGGCACCTGTGGAGTACTGAAACACAAGCAATAGAAGTACTTTCAAAAAGGCTCTAAATCACCATCCCTGTTTTAGTGGTGGACATAAAGAAGATAGGGAGGTAAAGAAGATATGAGAAACTCGTTCCGATTGTAACATCCTGATTAATTATGATAGAACTGATGGAACCAACTGATACAATGCGGAAGGGTGTTTCAAAAGAAAATCAATTACATAAATAAGATGGGCAAAAGATGGAAAAAAAAATCAGAGATGAAATGGCTTTACCAAAGCCATACACCAGACAAAATTTAAATTAAGCTTGAATCTAGGTTTTTTGATCTCCAAATACAAGACTGAACTAAATTCTATCTCTTGCTAAGCAAGTGATGTAAAATTAGATTTACAAAGGTTATTAAGCTACCAACATGTGCACAGTGTGATTTTTCAGAGTGCCTTACAAGGCTCGATAGTACATCCTATTAAATCAAAACACCTTTGAAAGAGCTTTGAAAACCTGATTGTCCTCTCAGTGTCTCATTTTTTCCCCCATTAAGCACTATTCTGTGACTGTATAGACACAAAACCACAAAAAAAAAAATAATTTTCTGCATTCTCAAAACAGAAGCCTGCATATTTCTAAAGGTTTCTCGAGTAGCTACAAAAGTGGAATTAAAATTACCTCTGAAATGTATTTCTTGTTAAATGTTATCTATGAATTTTGAAATTAGAATGCCTACTCCAAAAATAACCTCAGAGAACAAGTGAGAAGGACATCCCTCAAATATGTGAAGCAATACAGCTCTTCAAATGAAGCCACGTATACTTCACACAGACCACAAGTATTACGGATGATCATATAAATACTAATTAAAATCTTCCCATATCACAAAAGAACACATGTTGAGCCCCTCAAAAAGAGAGGAGGGGTGTGGGGAGAGGGAAGATATCAGGATTCACCAAAGCAATCAAGTCTAATCACCACAAAAAAATTAAATTAAAGAAAATCAAAAAGGGAGGAAGTAAGACTGAAATAAAGGATTAAGTCATAAGCTGTGCCAGAATTTTTAGGCTCTATGCTGCACCACAAAAACAACAAAGACATTTACAAAAGGGGAAAAAAAGAAGTCTTTGCACTTTTAAATAGCTCCTAGCAGTATTCAGACACTGCTTACTGCTCTTATTGCTTGAAAATGACTCTAAAAAGCATGTAGAAACTGAGAAGAGTTTAAGAATATATCGTCTCACAAGGATTCAAGCACCAAGGTCAGGGACAGCCCATCACTAATCAGACCAGCGACAAAAGTCCAAGATTTACAATGCATCAGCAACAAGAAAACTGACTTATTTAGGCATAACAAGTAAAGGTCAGTGTAAATGTCAGGTATATATCACATGCAGATACATATATATATATATTTGCTATTCTTGCTTAACATATCTGTTCCTACAAGTGAGTAGGAAAAGGTATTAGAAGTCAAGGATCACTCGAGCTTCTACCAGCCTAGTATAGATGTAACCAACCAGGTTACTCTATTTTAAAGCAACAAAAGAAGCAATTGTGAGAGCACTTGTATAGAGGACTTTACAAGCTGGAGTGAAGGGCATGCAGCATACTGCTGCCTTACTGCCCAAGTTTCTGGCTCTGTCACCTTTCCTGGAATGAATTCTGATTCTCTTTATACTGTCAGTTTTCCAGTGAAGAGCTGCAGCCAGGAATCCTTCAAAGCCCCATCCGTGGAGGAACTAAAGGTGCTTGGGATAAAAGTGTTAATGAAGAGGGCGGGGGAGATTCTTTCACTTCATGAGAATGTGCCTGTTTTGCATGTAATTTCTTCTCCTCTTCAAAATATGAAACAATATCAGTATATTGTACATACTGTATTTGCTACGACCTTATAAGATACGATGCCTTTATCTTTTTAATCTCACAGTTTTAAAAGTTTGTCTATAGAAGTCAGATAAAGAGAACTAGATGAGTTGATCTGCGTCTGCTTTATAGGGTAAATCTAAATCTGCTAAATTCTGCTGTTAAATCTAGTTCTTTCTCAATCTCTGGCAGCTTCTCATACATTCAGTGCACCTGCATTACCAACTGGAAGCTGCCTGCTAGAGCACAGACCTTTCACAGAGCACAGCTCTTCTTCCTCAACAGGCTCTTCTCTGGTAAACATTTTAAACTTTCTTGAGTCTGTGCTATATTCCAATGTTGATAATAGAAGGTCTGGGTGCTGGAAATGCCATCTGCATGGTTTTCTACCTGCAGTGTCTTTAGTTATAGGTGTCAGTAAAGCAAATTCATCAATCTTCCTAAAAGTCATCATAAAAGGTTGCAAACTGTTAGATTTTAACAGCTGAATTTTGACATCTGTTAAATATGTCACAGAAGTATTCACAGTTAGCACTTTGCTTTCATTTCCTCCTGTATTCTTTGCCTGGCCTTCACAATTAAAATGATACATGAGCACTGAAGGTAACAAAGCACTGTTTATCTTTCTCTGTTATTCTGATTAGATGAGGTTTTGCTGATTTTGTCTACAGCCAGCTCTACTGAAATTCACATTATGCCTGGTCGTTTTTTCTGTCAATGGCAGATACTTTCATGATTCAGACAGCTGATCTTCCTGGTAACAGCAACTAAAGGGACTGGCACATCCCAGATCATAAACATGTAACAGTTCCTCTGCTTCAGTGTAACAGTCTAGCTGCTTTTAATATTTGGCAAAAAATGTCAGGGTATATATTCCATACAGAAGAGGGAGGGGGGTGGGGGAGAATAAAAGAAATACCTGAATGGTTTCTTGTTATTTTTGCAGAAAAATAATTTGCAGAAAAATAATTTGCAGAAATAGGTAATGGAAAGATGTGCCAAGGGCAGCTTGATCCAAAATGAAAAGTTGTTTCTAATTACCCATTTTCTCTCTCAAACAAATCTTCATAACTCCAAACATGTGGGACCATCTCTCTACATTAACTGTCAATAAAGAAATATTTAATCAATGAGCCTCAAATTAGCTAAATTAGCATAGTAATAGCGTCTTCCAAGTAGTCACTTCTGATGTAGCTCCCAAAGGATCATCAAGGGTCCACTACACTGTGACACACCAAACGACAAAATTTATTTCACGTTAATTTGCTTTTACTGCTTACATTTAGCCCAGGAACCTTCTGAAATGCTTCACTACACTTCAGCTATGATGCCAACATTACCTGTTAGAACTATTCACCTTAAGGTGTAATTAGAAAGTCTAGTGTCTCTCACTAGATGTTTCAGACAACTAGAGATCTCAGTCAACTTTAAATTACTGCACTGAGCATGTTAGTAGAGGCATCTCCTTGGAACACTATACACTTCATTACCATGTCATTTCTGTGCTGCATTTTCATAAAGTTAGATCTCAGGCCAAATCTACAGACTTACTGATTTTTCACTCTGTTTCAAGATTTTATTCATGCTACATTTTGGCACCTATTTTATTTCTGGAGATAAGGTAAACCTCTCTTTTTTCTCTCCCTCATGCTTCTCCTAAAATACAAATTATGAAAACCTCACTTAAGTAATTTTCTGAATTGCAAGGCTCACAATGTAACCATCGACTTTTGCCCTCACTCTTTTCAAACATTTTGATAATTTTCAAATTTTAACAGAAATTATTTTTAATCCAGAAATGAAACTTAAACATATTTTTGCAAGGCAAATTACTATGCTGTAGCTCTAGTTTTTATTTTTATTGTGGTGCAGCTCTAGTTTTTCATTGTTTACATCAAGCTGCATCAGCTGTACCAACTGGGAATGGAATGTACAGGAAAAGAAAATTGCATATTTGACAACAAAGGGAGACTTAGAAATCAAAGTTATTGCTGCAAAAATAAAACCTGGATATAGTCAGTCACAAAATTCATTAAATGCCATTTGCACCAAAAATTGAAAGTGATAAAGGCCACTTTTAACTACAACAATCAGCACGATTCTTCTTCATGCACCTGCGAGATGAATGATTATAAAATGAATAACTTCCAGAACTCATCATTACAAGATGTTGCAGTAAAATTTGCTTTCCCTATTGTAAAGCTGTAACTGAAATACACCAAGAAAAGTGTCTTTGTAACAACAGAGATTAAAACCAATGGAACACCAGGAGTGAATTAAAGTCGTATAAAAGGATGGCCTATTAGAACTAGCAAATAAATGAAAGGTTTGCTATGATGAAACTAGAAAATTAAACATACAGTAGAAACAAATGTGTAAAGCAGGAGAAATATTGCATCAATCTGAGCTGTTAAAATTGACTGAGGCATAGCTTTTTTTTTTCTTCCCCAAACTTTCAATGACCTAGAACAAGAAGTCCTTGAAGAGAGTCTCTGAAGTTTACGCTCAGGAGCATCAGTGACTTCTTGCACAGCCCAGGCTGTTCAACCTTCACGTATTTAGTCCCAGAGTGGCACTGCACTCGCAAAGTAATGGAAATTCATCCCGTGGTATTTTACTCCATTATACTCCCCTTGAGCCTAGCTATGTCAATTAAGGGACTTAACATCACAACACAGATTTTACTAAAAATAATAGGCCTGGATACATTAAAATCTGAACCTAGAATAAAAGGAGGTATTTTAACAATACAGTATGATTGTTATTAAATGTACTTAATTATACCTTCAAATGTCACCATTTTTACCAACATAATTACTAGTAGCCCAGGTGAGTACAACAGTATTTTATCATGCAAGTTTTTGTCCAAAAAGAGAAAAAAACAAGATTGTACCTAGTATTTATTCTTCACCCAGTTCTGATGTCTCCCATAACTAGGTCTAATCTTTTGTCCTAGTTTACAAGTTGATCTACGCAGCCTGCATAAAGATTGGGCTCCGCTGTTCAAAAAAGTAACAATTAGTTGTAAATTGCATAGAAGTTCCTCATTGCTCAGTTCTCCCACATCACCAAAAAGCCTTCTTCTCCAATTTGGCAAGGTCACTTTTCATCAATATATTGGTGGTTCAAATATAAGAGAATTTCTTTTATTTGGAGTAACTTGTTTACAAATCCATCACCATTAACTAACTTGCTAGCTCAATGCAAAACACATACAGAAACTCAGTTCAATCAATACCAGGAGTCTGATTTTTGAGCTCATATCAGTGGCAATCCATCAACTATACAGAGACTATCAGAAAGAGTAAAATGAGTCTGTTTGTAACTGAGGTGCATTGCAGAGCTAAAGATTTGTTATTATGACAGCAAGTAAATTCTATAGTATCTGAATACCAAAAAGCACCTAAAACTGTATAAGCCACCATATTTATTTTATACAATTCCAAAGAAATATGGAAGTTGCAAGCAATACATCTCTGTAATATGATCACTTGCCATACCAAAATTGCTCAGTGAACACAGACACTCAAGACACAAATGAAAAAAAATGTTGCATGAACTGATCTCATCGAGTTAAGTTTGTCGTTTGGGAGAAACCTCTTCATAAGGAATGCAGAATTAGATGGGGGGAAAAAAACCAACAACTTAAAAGTATTAGATCTGCCTATGAAAACAGAAAGATCTTCAAATGTTTTCTCAAACATGAAGTAGGCCATGAATCATTATTTAAATCATTATTTAATAATTTTAATTATTATTAATCATTATTTAATAAAGCATTAGCTTTATTTTATGCCAAAGGAAGCAATGAAAGCTAAAGGAAACATACTACAATCTCTAGCAGGCTGCTCATTTTCCTGTATGTTAAATATTTCACAAATGTGGTCGTGTGCCATCTTTCAAAACTGGGATCACAGGATCACCTAACTATTCAATAGATGGCATCCTATATTCTTCTGCAAATACTTACACACGTCACTAAATGGAGACAGCCCAGGGAGAGAGGAGCGGACTGAGCTTATTCACTTGCCCTAATTTTACAAACGTTACTCAAAAAAGGAATTTTTTTTTATCAGAAGATAAATTAATTTCTTACTCGGCATTTAAAAAAGTGGAAGTTTTAATCACAGAAAATGAACAAACTTTCGTCCTTCTCACTAGCAGGTCAAATAAACAAGAATGTCCTTAGATTGCCTCTTCAGTAGGGAACCAAAACTTTACAAATGCAACATTTCCCTGCAGAAGTAGCAAAAAAATGACATTCAGAGAAGGAAGCACTTCCTGCTAGGTAGAATGTTGGGGGGAAATCTTATAAAAATGCATGTAACTAAACACAATATTTATAGCTTATCAAATCCTGACATGTTCTGGAATACAGTAGTAACAAGCTACAGCACTTCAACCGAGTTTGACAGCAGGTAAATTATATCATGTAAGATTTCAACTAAAATGAAGTTGCTCACCAAAAATATCTTGATCTAGATAGGTCTTCCAGTGTTAGAAAAATGTTCTATTACTAACAAAAAAAACTCAAACAAACAAGAAAAGTGACATTAAGATGTTGGATTATTTTGAGTTTGGTTTGTTTTCCACTGCTTTGTGTTCTGTTTCACCCAGCAGAAATCCCAGAGAGCAGAACTGAATCAATGTATGGCAACTTATTTTCCTTAACTTTCTCTTTGATCGTGTTCATTTTCAGAACCACGTTTGTCTTTTTAAATTATCCATCAAAGGCTGTAATTGAAGACATTTCAGCCTTTGGAGTTTGGCTATGGTGTCAAATAATCTTTCTGACTGATCAATTCAGTCATACACCTAATTTAAGTGTTCATATGGTACTCCATATTTGGATAATAGTGTTTAGTGATAGATGCAGTTATATTATTAACAGACATAACCAGTAACCTAGAAATGGGCTCATGTTAAAACCTGTTGGGAAAAAAAGCTATTTGCAGTTTGCAACACCTGTAAAGGCCCATTTTTTACCCCAAAATGGTTTTATTGGTGATTTTGTTGCTGGAAGTGTCTTAATTTTTCAGTATTTTCTGGAAGAATGCAAACTTCTTGTTTTTACAAATATTGTAGCTTTGCAACCTCATCACAAGCAGTAAGATTTGTGAACAACGTGACACTTGGTCAGCCCAAAGGTATGGAGTCTGTGTCATTCAAAGTCCTTCTCACAGAAAGAAATCTACTATCAGCATTCATTTTTGTCCGGTCATGTGGCAGACATGGCTGTTTTCCTTCTTGTCATAATGAAGCCTTTGTCTAAGTTAACATCTAAGTTAACATGTGCAGTTCTGGAGCCCCCAACACAAGAAGGACATGGAACTGCTGGAGCGGGTCCAGAGGAGAGCCACGAAGATGATCAGAGGGCTGGAGCACCTCTGCTATGAGGACAGGCTGAGAGAGTTGGGGCTCTGCAGCCTGGAGAAGAGAAGGCTTCGAGGAGACCTTAGAGTGGCTTTCCAGTATCTGAAGGGAGCCTACAGGAAAGCTGGGGAGGGACTATTTACACGGTCTAGTAATGTTAGGACGAGGGGGAATGGGTTTAAGCTGGAGGGGAGATTTAGACTGGATGTTAGGAGGAAGTTCTTTACAGTGAGGGTGGTAAGACACTGGCACAGGTTGCCCAGGGAGGTTGTGGATGCTTCCTCCCTGGAGGCGTTTAAGGCCAGGCTGGATGAGGCCTTGAGCAGCCTGCTCTAGTGGGAGGTGTCCCTGCCTATGGCGGGGGGTTGGAGCTGGATGATCCTTGAGGTCCCTTCCAACCTAAACCATTCTGTGATTCTATGATTCTATGATCTAAATACCATGAAGCAAATTAAAAAATATGTCGTAATCAAGGAACAAAATAGGGGAATTCCACATTCAGCAATGTGGTGACTGGTAAAAGAGCCCAAGAAATATGTCTTTAATTGTCATTCACCCTTCACATCACCTTTTCTAAGACTTCCAAGAAATTCCCCTTTATTCAGAGGGAGGTTTCTGTGCATGCATGGTTCCATCAGGTAAATCTTATTTCAAATCCAGGTATAATTATCAGTAACATTTCCTAGACTTGTTTCTTGTTCCTTCTATCAACAATCACAAAAGCTCATTTACCTTATACAGAACATAATTAGTAGGTATCGTATTTATTTGACAGCTTTCTCATTTTCTCAATTCTACGTAATTTGACAGGGACCATTACAGATCCATAACTAGTCTTTCAGAATGACTTTCACAAGGTTAGTTCACTTATTAATTGACCCTTGGTAATGGTAATTTAAGAAGCATATTAATCTCATCTGTCAGTTCTAACACATACTAGATGTATAAAATAATTTGTCTTTTGCAAGGAGCCTTGCAACAGAAATGAAGTGTCTAAATTTTTAATTAATATGCATTTTCTTTTAACTAGACTGGAGTGAAAGGAGACTTCTTTTCAGTGATTTTCTTTATTCTTTTTCAAAGCTCCTGTATTTTCTTATTTTGAAGATAAACACCATCTCACCAGTCAATAAAGCCTATGATCAAAATCATTTTCTACAAAGGACATCCTACTATTCTCAATACAGAGACCTGACACTAAAAAATACATGAAGAAAGCACTCAACACTTCAGCAGCAGTGTCTTCTTGTTACATATACAGATTAAATTTTCTGGGATTCAAGGAGGTTTAGTTTGCTAGGAATGCCAAGCAAAAGACTACTGGTTAGAAATTAAGAAGCTTCAACCCCTTACAGATGCTTGCAGCTGTAATCTTTTCAAATCTGTTTTTCTAATGCATCATAGGGTGTGCAGAGCCTGCAGATTATGTCTGAGTAACAGATATACCTGTGCTAGTTTGAGCCTAGCTAGCATGTTTTGGTGAGAAGAACTAGATGATAGGCTGTAAAATGAAAACAATGGTGAGATCTACTTCCCTCACAGTCTTGCTGAGATGTATACAAAAGAAAGGCAAAACAAAGATTAGGTCACTTGCTTCTTCTCTTCACTGGGGAGCTTTGCCTGCTGGGGAGCTAGTGGCTGCTGGCTGGACTCCATCTTGCTTTCTAACCTCACCCTCCTTTNAATACCAAGCTCTTAATCCCAAGTACTAGTAAGGGCCATCTCTAAGCTTTCCTCCTTTATTCCATTAACTAATTCTCCATATTTTGCTGTTTGTTCACTTTTGTGGTGTATTGTGGCCTATTATCTGATGACCACTTGGTCTTGTAAATTTGATGGGATGCTCACATGCCCAAATAACTTTCTTCACCTCCTACCAGGAAGTAGTCACACACATAAATACAACCTACACAATGATACCTTAAGTGTTTCATTTCTGACTTGGATGAAGTATGAACCTTTTCATACCAGAAGCAAAATCTACCTCTTAGAAATAGGCTGATTCTGAAACTGAGAAGAGATGAAATCCGTGTTTATGAGTTTGGGGAGTTTTGGTTTGGATTGTGGTGGTTGTTGTTGTTTTTTTGGGGGGTTGTGTTTTTTGTTTGTTTAGGTTTGTGGGGTTTTTTTTAAAAAGAGCTGAATTATTGCTAAGTTGTCAGCAGTTGTCAGGAAGTTGTAGCAGTTCTGCTGTAGCTGTAGAAAAAGCCACACGCTGGTTTGCAGAAATCCAGGATTGCAAAGCAGTGTGTATGTTCAATAAGAGAACAAAAACTAAAGTGATGCAATACCTGGTATTAGTACCCAAGAATCAGGAACGTAGAGAACAGAATAGGTCAAAAGCAGATCCACAGAGCCAAAATCAGTGATGAGGATCTAACACCAGCACTTGACACCACTTGCGCCAGCTTCCCTCTGTCAATGAGTGTAATCACGAAAGGTGGTGCTCCTAAGCATACCTTTCAGTTTGCTTTCACTTAAAAGGACTCTGTATCATGATCTCGAAGTCTACTGCACAATTTGAAGCAAAACACAGTAAAAGGGGACAACTGCAGACTCATTTTAAAACTCTTTCCTGAGCTGAACTAAAAGCTAGTTGCATAGTTTCAAGCAACTGGTCACCTTCAAAATAAATTCAGTTCTAAACAATTCCTGTTGCTGATCTGGCTTGTTCATATTAAAAGACAAGCTGTCTGAACATCAGGTATGCAGGAAACCTCATGCATGAAGTTGGTTGTCCTTCATGGAAATGAAACTCCTATTGAAAATAGGCTGTTATATAGAGGGAACTTAATTTATGCCTCCCTATACAGGCTGAAATGAAAGCAGCCCACAGAAGAATCTAAATATTGAGCTTTATATTTGTTCAAGTTAGAATTCAAAATCTTAATGTTCACTTCACTTTCCTGTTTTTCAACTTGTCCAGGAGGAAAAAAAAATAAGGATTGAACACTTTTTCATGTAAAATGTGCATTTGAATACCCATTAACTGACAAAAGGAAAAAAAAAAGAGAGTGAGTGAAAAAGCAGATAAAAAACCCATGTAAATCTTTGATGTGAATGGAAGCTTCGAGAGGATGTAGAAGTCAGCATGGAATATACCTAGACTAAACGGACATTTCAATTATGCTCTTTGAAAATGAAGTGGATATATATTGGGTATGTCTGCAGTCACAATCCTGTGGGTTGCTTAGTTATGGACTTTGACAAATAAGGCTAAAAGTCTGTGAAGCTCTTCCACAAGGAAAAGGCTATTTCAAGGTACCTGTGTAATTAAGAGCTGAAGAAGGGCTTTCTCATTTACCAGAGGATGGGAATGCTATGCATGCATGCGGAGATGAAATGTGAATAGGGCAGAGGAAAGGATAAGCAAGAAAAAGGAACAGATTTATAAAAACCTAACCATGACTCTCTAATGAGCCAAGCCAATTTTGTAAACTAAGCTTTAAAATGTAAATTGCCCTCATTCCTTCAGTAAACTGTCAGCACAGAATTTAAATGTGAAAGACAACATTTCTAAGGAGTGATGACTAAAAATCTCTACTCTCTATCTTCACATTATTTCACCTTATTGCTGCATATTATTTCTATTATGGTAGTAGTGGGAATGAATTGAGCAGCATGTAAACTAAACTACATGGTTAGATGGGCCCTTCTCTCATAAGCTCAAATTCTAAATATATCCTTGTGACTGTCACATTACTGTTAGGACAAATTAAAATTCAATCTCAGTACCTAATTTTGTAGTTATCAAAACAGATTATTGCCTGGACACTGTGACATTATCTAAATTCAGAAGAATGAATGTTAAGCCATTAATACAATCAACAAGTCCTCTGGAAAATTCCTGGATAGGGTTTCCTAGACCTTGAAAGATCTTTACTTACACATTTCATCATCCACACAGGAAATGCTGAGGTTAAATTGGCCAAAAATGAACCATCCACATAATAAGAGAGGCAGTCTTATATCTAATAAGTTATTGAAAGAGATGAAAAGGGCTTGAAAGTAGAATCACTCTGCCATGGCTCCAGAAAATGAAAGCTAGCACAATGCTCGAAACCTAATGATTACTTCACCTAGGAAAACATCCATGAGATTAGCTGTAAATCCACCAGTGGCCAGCCATCAGGAAAACAAAACAATAATTACAGGCATTGGATGACAGCAGCACAAGAGCAAACAATGAAACACAAGTACATTTAGATAGGCATACAGGAGAAATTTCCAGTCAGAGCAATGAGGTACAAAAATTAGATTAAAGATGAAGCTGGATCAGTTTATGCAACAAATTGTAATGACACAGATCATCATGTGCAGGACTCTTTTGGTTCCTTTCCTAAGACTTAGAATCAATCTGGGGATGTTATCACCAAACCCACCTTCCTTTTAAATAATGTTAAATGTTTGGTGGGTTGTTTGGTTGGTTGGTTGTTTCTTGTTTGTTTGTTGTTTGGTTTGTTTTCTTTTTACTTCTTCCACTTGAAGACAAACTCCCAACACTATTTTCCAGCACATCCTGGCCACAGTGGCCAATGGTTATGACTCCTGCAGTCTTTGCTCTGCATACATTTGCTCTTTTTTTCTGAAATTAATCTTGGTAAATTTCTGCTCTACTGCTATGAAGTACTGGAATTTGCAAATGCAGAGTAGTTGTTAAAAGTGATAATGGCAGCTAAAATGCAAATGTATTTAATATCTTAAAGAAAATTAATACCTACATTAACAAGCTGACTACTGTACTCACTGAGAGAAGAAAGAAATCTAATGTGGACTGCAGTAAAGCCATGATCACCCCGTGCATGCCATCTAAAAATACTCAGATTGCCTTATTTTGCTCATACCATATGGAATGTAAATATAAAGACTTCGTTCCTACTCCAGATCAATCAGCCTTGACTACAGCCACACCTAATGTTTTTGCACAAGCAGATGGCAAGTCTCCTAATATTTCATGGCACTGCCCCTCCTAATTGCAGGTTTTGCACAGATAAACGAAACACTCATTACACAGCAGTTTGTACCTTGCAACAAAATGTATCAGTGACAACATTTAACACAAGTTTAGTGGATAGAACAGAACAGCCTAAGGACTAATTTTTTTTTTCCTAAGAATATGCAAGAGACACTTACTGCTTGCATAAATTCTGTGACTTTTCAATAAATAATGCCTTTGGTGAATATGATTTTAACATTATGAATATATCACTGAATGATAATTACTACTGTAATGACTATAATATCTAATGCATTAATTGTTATCACTTGGTAGTTGACTCTTGATTATTTAGTGCCCTCGTTTCACTAAGGTTATTCAGTTACAAATGGGTTTTGTTATGTAACATTAACCACCACACCAAGTATTATTATCCCATTAGCAAAGATTATTTAACAACAAAAAAAAGAATCTACAATGAGCAAGACAAATATTTAAAACTGGCAAACTAAGCTTAAGCAAAGCTAAAGGTCTACCCAAACAGTCACAAGTAATTGGTCAGTAAAGTAGTAAATTGCTTATTGATTCTGCCTTTCAGCTGATTTAAAAGACACTAAACAATTTTCCAATCAAAAGCTGTTTTTCTGTATTTTAAGATTTTCACATGAATTGAGCAAATGAAAATCGAGACGAAGAATCGCATCCATACCTCCTAACATTTATTATCTATGGATTCATCTGCCTCAGTTAAGAGTTTCACATTTAGACTATGATCCAAAGACCCTAAAAGCCAAGGGAAGTCCCCTGTTTTCCTTTTGTATTCTTTTGTTACCCTATTTTCTAATCTAAATTCCATTGAAAATATGGGAATATGCCTAGTAACATGCTGAATTTGTCCTTGCCGTAGGAAGAAGACAGGGCTCTTGAGGTAAGAACTGCAGACTTACCATCTCTGCCATTACCTTTTGGACCTGCAAAAGTCCATTAAACTAAAGATCCATTTCACATCATTTCACATATTTCTTTAGAAAACTCATGTGTTTAATTTCCTCAAGCTCTCTGCATAAACTTGTGATGTGTACATCTGATCTGTGATGAGTGCAACTGGTTTCAGAAGTGCATGTTCAAGCAGTAAGGAACACCTCAGAAGTAGCAGAAGTAGTAAAAGACTGGATCTAGTGTGGGGAGTTTTACACAGGAGTTACACAACTGGGCTGGCTTATATTTTTTTAACATTTCTTTCTCCACACTCTCTTTTCCTTACGAGCCACAGAGTAAAAAATAGGAGTCCACAAAAAAGGTCCTTTCTGATAAGCAGAAAATTATCTTTAAAGTTCTCTAGTAGCACTCAAAGCTATTGTTACAATATAACATATGCACACATCTTCTTTTCAGAGTGAAAGAAAGTATCTGTCTCAAACAAACTGTGAGTAATTACTTCTCGCGGTTCTAGTTATAAAAAAGCATCTGGTTTATAGTCAGGTCACATTTATTCCACACACAGGTTTTGTGTAATTCAAATTGATTTAATCTGTTCACTAAGAGGGAATATTGTAAAGACCAGTATTTAGCTGGGGTTAGGTGAGCGTCCTTCATAGAATCATAGAATCAACCAGGTTGGGAGAGACCTGCAAGATCACTCTCTTAAGTATAACTAACAAAAATTACTGAGAGAAATTTGGCATTGGAATCCCTCTGTTTCCTCTTGGAGCTACCTGATCATCAGTGCACTATGGTTCACAAGCACACATGCATGTTTCACCCCATTCAATAGCTCATCTAGGGATCACCAGCTACTGAGCTCTTGTTGCTAAGAAACAGGACTCAGTTATATTTGCAATATATATTATGAAAAGGTGCTGGTTTTCCTTGTAAAATAAATATGTTGCCAGATTGACAACCATGGAAACAGGCTGAGTGGTGTGTATTGTTTCTTTCAGTGCCTTACAATAGAGCTGACCCTGCTACCTGATTACAGCACTGAGAAATGGGAAATGCCTGTTTAGCTGCTGTCAGTGTGCTCAGACAGCTAGAAGGTGTGCTATGCCAGCTACAGTCAGCCTTTGTTCTAAAAGATATTTATTCATATTATGTTAGCATCTGAAACTCAGAATCCTCATTACCTGAGAAATTATGGAACTGATACATGATGATACACACGTGTACATGTATCTCATGTCTGTCTGCATAGACACACAGAGCTACAAGCAATAGCAACAGCATGCACCACTGATGTCCTGGAGCAGACCTTTGGCCATGATGTTGATCTCCCTGAAGAAAATTATTTCAACAGGATCATGTTGTTTCTCTTAAGTCAAAGAATTTAAATGCTACATTCACACCTTGCCTCTTCACTCAAGCAGATCTCTGTGACTTTAATCAGTAAAGGAAGGATGCATAGCTCCAGATGACCATTAGAGAAAATGTTCAAGTATGGATTGTTGAAGGACAAACAATTATTTTCTCCTAGATATGAACAAGGAAACGAATGAATACTTAAACAATATAATTCATAATATCTTAAAGTGCTTCTTCTGACCCTAAGATTAAAGTCTATTTTGCATTTCCTGCTAAAAGAATATTATTTTTCACCAGCACATTAATACTAGTCATAACATAAATATTAGGAAGGGTTAATTGATCTGGAAAACACACATAAGATGAAACTTTTCTTAACAATGCATTAAATTGCCACTCATTGAAATACAAGTGAAAAAGACAACCTACTGAGTTCCATTGAATCCCTCTAAAAGACTTTTATTTTTGTCAAGAGTTCATCTTCTTACAGATTCTCTCTTGTACCTTAGATATGACAGAAGTTAGGAGTTCAAACAATCATAATTTACCATACCGTAGTTGCTTCTAAGGTATTTACATTGATGAGAAGCCTTTTCCAATAGAAAGTTGTTCAGCATGTTACCTGTAATTAATTCAGGCTGAATTGCCACCCTCCTGAGCTAGTGATGACTTTGGTAATTCAGAAGATCCTATTATGCTTCATGTGATGACAGTTGTTGTACACCAAACATACCTAACTCAATTTTCAGTTCATAGAAAGGTTACTCCATATTATACAGTAACAGTGCAGTAAGGACTGTTGAAGTGTTGCATATATTTAGTTGTTTAAATCAGGAACATGCATTGACACTCTATAATATAACATATTCTGTGATCCTCTTACTTCAAATAATGGGAATTAGAACAAACAAATGCTCTGAAGAACGGAGCTGTCTGGGCTTTCCCCTCAACCACTAGACAAGACACAAATAGGCATTTCTAGGGAAGAAGTTGATAAGTAAATGGTATTAATATTGTCAACAATCCTGAACATGACATAAATGCTCCCTCAGGTAGCTGCCATTAGAGTGGGGTGACTCACATCATGATAGAATCAACTTAAAATTATTTCAGCCAGAACAACAAAGATAAATCAAACATTGAAAATCAATGAACTAGATTACAAATAATTTGATGCTGTTTATACAAGGAGTATCTTATTTCCAGGTTAAACATGTATTTTAAATATTTAAGTTAATCAAACATTGACTGCAAAGAAATAGTTGAATTGGAAAGAGAATGCTCTTTGACTGTCTTTTGGGCTCACTCCCTTTTAATGCCCCTCTCTCCACATACACACATTACTATATACATTATATACATTTTTTTCATCCATAATGTGGTTAGAACTATGAATTTCTTCACCATACAAAGTGTGTATATAATTCTACTGACTTACTCCTCAGCACAGTATGAAATAATGTAAAAAAGATCAGTGAAGTAATCTAAATCAGTCTGTTTGTAAGGTGATGGAAAAATCTCAAAACAAAACTGAATTTCTTCAGGCAGTAGGAACTAAACAATATGGGTTCACTCTTTTTTTGTTGTTGTTGGTTGGTGGGGTTTATTTAGTAGAGGTTATATTTACTGAGAAGGCGTGAAAAGTTTGCAGTTGTAAACCTGCAGATTATTTTCAGTGAGCAAAAAGTTATTTTAAATAAAGTAAAATGATTTTAAATGGTGGCATGTTTTTATCATTGCACAGGACAGAACACAAAGCTGAAATTTCATCCGTTTTTGAGCATACTAGAAAATTTAGGGTTTATGTCACATCGTTGCTTACTCTAAGGCACTACTTGGCTACCTAATTCTCCCTTTCAATGACAAAGCCTCCTTTGAGTTAACAGAATAGCTGAAAACCTCAAGGAAAACAATGGCATGGTGCTGAGATGGTACTGTAAAGGAGAAAATTTTAAGTAGGGCTTGATGGGCTGCCCAGGGAGGTGATGGATTCACCGTCCCTGGGGGTGTTCAAAAAAAGACTGGATGAGGCACTTGGTGCCATGGTCTAGTTGACTGGCTAGGGCTGGGTGCTAGGTTGGACTGGATGATCTTGGAGGTCTCTTCCAACCTGGTTGATTCTATGATTCTATAGAAAAAGAGCAGTGTTACTGAATGTATCCCATGGCCTTCCCTACGGAAGTCTAGACACAAAGACTTAAGGGATAAAGAAAAAACCAGTAAGGAAATACATAGTACTTCCTGGAACATTTTTGCACTTAAATCATTCCCCATGCTTGTTTCTTTTTTTGTTGTTTTTGTTTGTTTGCTTGTTTTGAGGTTTTTGTGTGACTTTGCTGCCCATCTTCCTATCTACATGGTTTCTAATATGACTGAAATCGATTTCCTACAGTACTAACAGGTCATTCAAACTGTTCTACCCTCTGAATCATTCCCAACAAAGAGATGTGGTACCAGAGACGAAATACAAAGGTGCTTGACAAAATTTTAACAAGAAAATAGAAACAGAACTAGGAACATAAAATATATAACATTATAGTTTATCATTTCCACAAAGTAATTTTCATCCTTCTTTGGCCCATTATACATAAAAATATATGAATGGTGAAATACACATTTTAAATTGTGGTCATTAAGGAGCTTACAATCTCAGAGGAATGCTACAAATTCCTTGTCTCAGCTTTGCGTTGCTATCCAATTTATCAGGATATGTATTTTTTTCATGTCAGTGACTTAATTGACAGTGTAAACTTTGGTTCCCTTTTCCTGAAGCACAACCCTCTCTCCTAAAATACATCAAAGTTTCTTTAATCACTCTTTATTTACATTTAATCCAAATTCCCTTCCAATGAACGATATCCAGTGTGTAGCATCAACAAAGGCTCAGCATGTTAATGAGGTTACTTAATGAGCTTACAACTGTTAGCTTTGGTACCAAGGATAAGACTAGCTGAGATGTATCAGCACACATACAAAATAAGTGATTTCATATCACAGTATGGTCTATTTTCTAGATGAAAAAAAAAATATACATTAAGACAGAAAGAGCTCACCGGGACGTCTAAAACAAAAACACAACAGCAAACAAACTTCAAGATGAAAGAGTAAGCTGATTATTGTCAGAGTCTATGTTCTTCCAACCTGCAATGTTATAATCAGAGATTTCAATAGGGGTTGAAACACTGGGACTTCAGCTCCCAACAAGCTTACAGGCTGCAGGCAAAATGAACATGCTGCCTCAGTGTGAGACTTGCTATCATAATATTATGCTATAAAGATAAAAGATAAATATTCAGCTGCAGTAGATGCAGGCAATATAAACAAAGCAAACAAACAAATGAGAAAGAAAACACAAAAAAATCCCAAACCAAACCACAATAAGAAGCACAGAGATACCAGTTGCTCTCTGTGAAGATTTAGGAATTTTATTTTTCCTGGAACTGAAAATTAAAAATGAATTTAAATTACCTGAAATTATTTTATTTACTTTAAGACACCACAAGTGTTTTTTAAAGCTTGGAAGAAGGAGATAAATTAGACATTTGAAGCTTTTTGACCCTTGGCTCCAAAACATCAATAAGGATGAACTTCCAAAATCAGCAAACTGAAAATGGTTCTGCAAACTACAGAAAATACCTCCTATTTTCAAAAAGTAAATACACTTCAATCTATCAAGGATATTATGATTTAATTGACCAAGGGAAAAAAAATCACTGGGCCCTAGGAAAAGCTGTAGGATTTTCTTGTAGGCTTTTTACTGGGCAGGGTAGGGGGTTGAGGTTTTCTGACTTTGTAAATGTTTAACAAACAAGAGGAAAGTCTACTCAGGTGAATTACTGCCTATTTCTACTGCAAGACTCCCTGAGGACTTTCCTTAGCCCATCCAGACCAAAACCAAGGCTCTTTGATTCCAGAAAATATTTTTTTTTTCCAATAATTTCTAACCCATAGAATCAGAAGACAGCAATATTTTAACTTTATTTGTGTTGAGAAATAGTGTTGCCATCACCTGAGTTTACTCAGTTGATCAGCATAGTGAGAAACTGCTGCAAAGACCTTTCTTCTAGTGGTAGAAGTGTCTAAGAATAAAGGATTAGCATTTTCTTTGAGCGGTTATAGAATGAAGGGAAAAGACTGTCCACCAGCTACAACACAAAACAGTGCAAACACCTTTTGTACAGTCCTTTCTAAACTAAAAAGAAGTTGTGACTGCAAGTTGCATTTTTAAGTTCATATTACCAAATGACAGCACTCCACTGTGTGGGTATGAGAACCATTGCCAGGTTTGACATGACTACAAAAAACACCATAATGTATGGGGTGATGAAGCACTGGAGCAGGCTTCACAGAGAGACTGTGGAGTCTCTTATGGAGACTTTCTAGATGAACCTGCCTTAGTGGGAAGGTTGGACTAGATGATCTCCAGATATCCCTTCCAGCTCCTACCAGTCTGTGATTCCATATACTCTAAAAAATTCATTCATCTCTCCTTTGTTGCTTCTGCTTTAATAAAGACCACAGACAAACAAAGCACCTAAATTCAGTTCAAGTATTAATATTGGCATTGCTAAATATTTTATAAAGGACCTGGAATGGATTGGACAGAAAAGGGAATTAAAATAACAAAAAAAAAAAAAAAACAAAAACAATCCAAATCAATTTCAAAATGACAATTTTGTTTTCATGCTGCTTTGTATTTCTTCTGAGTGAATAAAAATACGTAAGATTGTAAGGAGAGGTTTGCTGTGGCTGAGTCTACAACTAAATGAGAATGCACAAAGCAGACAAATAAGTGAAAAAAGACTATTTCCCAAGCCATGGGATCCTGATGGTTGGCTGCCACAGCGGGAGTCACTCTGTGTTACTGAGACTATTAGTCTCTCTTACAATCTGAGACACAAATGATCCATAGAGAATTCACTGTCTTTCTAACCAGTTGAAAAAGAAGTTACTACAACAGAGGAACAAAATCAAAGCAAAGTCCAAATTAAACACGTCAAAGTTTTCTGTCAAAGAAAGGAATGTAGGGCTCAGGTAGCTGAAAAGCATCAGGATTTCATGGAATTCCAAAGTGTGGTGAAAGGGAAGCTTTCACTACTCAGCAGAAGCAGATGGCAAAACATGGGAACTTCCTCTTAGCAGCTGCTTCTTGCACCACACAGCTTCAACAGATGTGAGCCAAGAAACTAGCTTATTCTCTCAAAGTTCAGTTAAGATCTTCTCATACGGGATTTACTGGCAGCACAGATATTACTTCAAGCTTGTTGTAAACCACCTGGTTTAATCTTAACATCAAAGAGCGGGGGATTTCATTTATGAGAGTTTTTAAAGTTTTCAGTGCCCATAGCAGCTCAGTATATTTCATATCCCACCTGCTTTCATTTTTGTTTCCTCCTCACAAGAAACTCTTCTCATAACAATCACACCAGGGCACAAGTTGAAGTTAGGAAATGCAATAAATTAGCATTCTGGAAAACACAAAAGTGAGGATCATGCTCTTGTCTACTTCACAGTAAAAGCCCAAAAGAATTAAACTTGTAAATTTTCTTAATTTTTCTACAAAAAATAGAGAATTGTATGGGAAAATACTGATCACATAGTTCTGAGGGTGAGGGAAGAAAGAGGGAGAAGTAGTAACTGTTGATGCAGGCACTTCAAGCATTGTCAAATGTTTCCACTTTTTCACTATTAAAAGCAGAATAGTGTATTTCATGATGTTATTTCTTTTGATTTTTTTCCTGTGGTCCATTATGCATCTTTTTAACATCTGTTTCCATTTATACCACTGTACAAAGTCATCTTCATATTCTACAACATTGTAACAAACATAAAAGTAGGAAACACTTTGCTTTACCTAATAGAAGGTCTTTTTTTTCTCAACAGCACTCAGAACCTCTGGGCATGCCTTTCTTCCCAGTCAGTTTCCTCTTTATTTTTCTGGGAATGGCTTGCTAATGATGTACATTCTCTTTAATGATTTATTATTCGAGACAAAGATGAACCAAATTTTAAAGCAGAGGAAGAAATTCTACGACATACACTATCCTGTAACTGTCCTGCTTTTGGTCATTAATATATGAAGCATTTTTTATCCCCTATACATATATAACTAAAATTATTTATAATGAATCCCTGACCAAAATGCTGGATGTTAAGTTGCACTTTATACTCTTGGTATAATTTCAAATCTGCAGACTTTAAAGCACCACTATAATTCCTCTATTATCATTTTCCTTAGGTCTCCCACATGCTTCATTATGTGATCACAATATTTTCATTTCAGTGGCTTCTCTTGGGTTTCATCACCACTGCTCTTAACACAAGATACCTGCAGCATTAATTTTACTGCCACTAACATAATTTTTTGTTTTCTTTGGTGCTTGTTTTCTATAGACTCTAAAGATCACCTTAAGTTCCTAAGGTACAATTCTTCAAATCCCCAACAATCATAGAACATGTAAACTTCAACTGCTTATTGGACTTCAACTAAAAGTTATCACACACATCATATCCATATATTCAAAGAAAGCAGAAGTGAACTTCCCAAGGCATGATTTACCTCTTCCACAGGGTAGACCCTATGGAAGTTAGTCATTCTTCACATACCCAGTACACAGTTTTAAATACCTGGGAAGTCACAGAGCATGAGTTAGACTGAGCTTTAAACAAAGCCTAATACAGATGGAGTGAAAATGAGCCTTTCAATTTCAAATAAGGCTTTTAAAAATGTATCTATTAGCATACAGACACCAACTCACTCTGCTGAGGTCAATCGTTTCATTATCTCACATGTTGGATTCAGCATTGTCCATAGATTTGAGGTAAAACTGCCCTACTGTTTCTTTGAATGGAACACGCAGAAAATACTTGGAAGGTGACAAAAGTTTTCTTTTATTGGATGAACCTATTACCAACTGTCTCTAAATATAAACAAGCCAGCCCAAACCAGCCTAGATCTGCTAGTTGTGATTAAGAAGATCTCAATACAAATCTACTCTCCACCTACTGTGTTTAGTTTTAGTAGTCAGAGAAGTAGAACCACATCACTGTACTTTTTGAAAGAAGACAGCTTTTCCACCTTGATCTTTATTGACTTATTTGGGTGAAAGAACTTCTCAGCTTTAGGAAAATCTGCACATATACTTATTATCAGGGCAGGGGGCTCTGTTTCTTACTTTAGATTGTTGTCCTGCCATGCAATAATGTTTAAAAAAACAGTAGTATAACTTATTGGTGTTGTCTGAAAATTAAGACACCTGATGCCATGCTAACTAATTGGAGAAAAGTTTGCTTTAGCAAAAGGAGTAATGAAAATTTTTCAGAAGACAAAATCCTGTTAGGCAGCTGGAATGCTAATTCTCTTCATCAGAATTGCTTTAACTGACTGCACTGTTGACAAAACATTCTGCCTTTTTCAGACTATTTAGCTTTACAGAATAAATTACTACATGCCTACTAAGAACAAAAATTTTCAGTGATGTGAAAACAATCACAGTGCATTTCCCAAGTGCCAATATGAGGCACAGTAATTGAAAGTACCATTTAAATAACACTAATATGGATATGAAACATGGAGCTGTAGTTTATAACAATGTGATGTGCTCTATACCATTAACTTTTAATTAACTCCAATTTTGCCACAATTAAACTCAATTAAAGCAGAATGTCTGACATTGCAATTAACTGTATATAAACACCCCAGTTGGTGTCACATTGAATTAACTCCTGATGGTGGACTCTCTTTCCAAGGATAATGGATTCACCACCATCAAACTGTTAATTGGACCTGGCATCTCATGTGTTGCATGTATTGAAGATATAGCACCAGAACTGACTTTCCTGAACAACTGTGCTTCTCACAGCTACACAGACTTCAAATGCAACTAGCCAAATTCTTTAATGCACTGCATATTCTGTAATCATCTCCATATAGAAAATATCTTATAAATTTGAACAGCTATTTTTTTTCTGTTCAAACTTGTACATTCACTTCTACAGTCTCCTGCTCATTGTCATGGGTTTATAATAGCAATGACAGTTATGTAGCAAAAAAAAAAGAGTCATAATATATGTTGAAAAAGAAATCATATCTACTGATAAGGACCACATTTAGTGCACTAAATAATCTCTTGTTAGCAGAATTTATTTTTAATCTATTTCTTCTGTTCTTTTTCACGTTAAGAACTCAATCCTATCTCATGAACAGTCCTACTGAAGTGATTGTTTTTTGGCTTAATAAATTACAGTTTGAGTACAAAGTAGTTAGATAGCAATTAGTCTTAGCTGAGTATCAGTTATGATATGCAGTTATGTTGCCCCAAAGACAGGTATTAAGACAAGAACATATCTGTTTCTTGCCAACCTCACCAAGGCTGAGCAAAGCATGCATGACTTAAAAGGCTTGGCATTACCCATAGACTAAGCCAGCATTTACTACTAGTAAGTGTACTAACACCCATCTTTAAGCAGCAGAACTATGAGATTAAGGTGATAGGAGTTTAAAAAAAAAAAAAAAGGATGTATCTAGGACCTTTAAGAAAACATTTAAATCTTTTGAGTTCCCTAACCAATGCTAGAAAGAAATTAGAACTAACAACACAGACAAATGGAACAGAATTACTGGCTTCACAGCAAGGCAAAATATGAGCATTTACTTCCCCGAAGAGTTAACTCTAAAAAAAAAAATAAAAATGTACAGTCATGTAGAATACAGAAACTTTGAAGATAATCTACTGCACCTTTTATAGAGATAAGTCTTGTTTTAAGAGATTATTAGTACTTAAAAATCTGGCAGTATGTGAAATTAACAGACAGTGGAGGTATTTAAATATTAAGTGCTTTGAGATTTTTGGATTTTGAAAATGATACCTTTCAGCTCCAATTTTAAAGAACCTCTGGCTTCCTTTCCTACCATCCTAATTCCTTGATTTCATCCCTGGGTAGGATAGGGCAAATAGCTTGTGCAGAAGCTGGTAAATTCTTCATGCTATTCCCACAGGACAAGTTTTGTGTTATGAAAAGGAAAATATTTTCATTAATAAGCTGCTTTAATAAATCTAACTTAAATGATGCTCATAAGCTTCACATGTATGTCCTACTGTTCTTTGTCAAAAGGCAAAAGAAAATTGACCTGATGGATATGACCTACCATAATTATATGCTTCTCAAAAGTTTTAGGATTCAGAGTAGAATGCATAATTGGTTCAAATCATACCTTTTACATTTGTCCTAAAATACCATGATTTATGGTGTTGAATAGCAAAAATTAAAACGGAGTAGCTAACATCACCCCATTAGCTCCTCACAGAATCCCAATAACAATATCAGCAGGAGAAAAGTATCCTTCAGTGCAGGGCAGCTTTGAGTCACTACTGGTGCTATATCAGCCGTAGCATATATTAAATCACTAAAACTACTTCTTTGGGGATTAGAACATGCTCAAGGTGTCTGTAAGGTAAGGTGATTAAAATGTGCATATTTTGCAAGAACTGCTGAGATCAAAAGGTCAGGTTCTGTGGTCATTTCCAATAACACTGGACAAGCAACATACAGACAGAAAAGGATAAATGATGGAGATGAGTGATGAAAAGGCATTCAGAAAGAGTCCTGAGTATTCTAATAAAGCCCAGAACAGGAAGGAAGGAAGGAAGGAAGGAAGGAAGGAAGGAAGGAAGGAAGGAAGGAAGGAAGGAAGGAAGGAAGGAAGGAAGGAAGGAAGGAAGGAAGGAAGGAATCTCATAACAGTAACAAAATACTGTCAGTGTTGTGAATAAACATGCTCATAAAAATCTTAACATTTTATCTGCCATTGGGGAAAGTTCTGTTTAAGCCTCAAATGCAAAAACGTGTGCCCGAAATACAGCCTCAGCCTGCCACAGCAAAGCTCATATTGATACACTCTGAATACTAATTACAATTGGATATAAATGTCCATACTCTCATTTAAAACACTTTGAGCAGGATCTATTGGAAAAAAAAAGTCATTATAAGCTACTGATGCATTTATTTGTAATTACTTTCACGGAATCACATCTTCAATGTGTTAAAAAAAAAAAAAAAATCAATGGAATTTCCTCTGTAAGTTCAAAAACTATAAAAAATAGATCATTGCTTTTTTTGCTTACTAATTGCTACTATTCTAAGAGTCTGATTCACAACCAGAAAAAAAATAGTTATTGAAAACTGGTTTATACAAAATACAAACCTTTGTCTAATGCCTGTAATCAGACAGCTTTACTTTGGGGAAATGACTTGAAGACTTTCTAAGAGATACAATTTTGCCTTTAATTGCAATTTTAATTCATAATTCAACTAATCAATGAACTAATCCCACTCACTAGAATTTAGGAAACAACTTGCTTTTCATACTTCAGCCTGGGTATATGAGACAAGAATTGGTATGGGAAATTATTTGTACACTTGCGTCTCCAGGTTCAAAGCATGTGGTAGAGCCAGTAAGAACAGCTTTGAGTAAAGCTACCAATAAAGAAATGAAGTAAAATTAAATGTCCTCAAACACCTCAATTCCTCTAAAGCACTATCTTTAATAAATGTATTACAAATACCAATTGCAATCTTCAGATTAACACCAAATGTTAATTTTGCAATTTAAAACTTGACAGAATGTGCTTTTCAAATTGATGTGTTGTTATTAAAGGTTACAAATGCAGTTACAGTCTCTTGCTTTTGCACTGCCGCATCTATGTTCTGCAAAGCTGAATAACAAGCAAATTACATGTTTGGAAAATCAGTTTGCTGGCTTTTAAAGCTCATAAACATAGCAGATTGTGCTTTAATTTGCTAGTTTCATGTACAACAGATCCACGAATCAGTGAGATCTGTCATCAGATATGCCCTGCAGGGCATAGGGATTTGCACATCCCAGTTTTGTACTTACAAACCTGTTAGGCCTGGTAAGTACCAAAATTGCTGTTTTTTTCTCCAAGTCTTTATTGGAAACTTCTGATTGAGACGAAAATTGCAGCCCTCTCTAAGGAAAAACTCTTGTTTCTGGGAACAAGTCCTTCAGACCTGTGAATGCAAAGCATTGCGTGAAACTCAGCCTCTCTGTGTACAGTAGGGGATAACTGTTGCACTGATCATGGGGAAGCTAGACACATATAGAATGGCTAGTCAGTAGGGTGTTATCCTATGGCAAATGTTTTCTTTCCTCTTTAGAGAGGAATATATTTTTTAAAAGTACAGTCACATAGCATTTAAGGAATATATCTTATTTTCAGAACATTCTTTACTCCATTTTTCTCCTCTCCACCAGATTTCCCCAGCAGCAAGGGAAAATGGAAGTTTCTTACAAATTGCTTTAGATAGCAAGAAAAATTGATAGTTTAGAACTGCTATGATTTCCCTCTCTTTTAGTAATTTCTACATAGTAAATTATAATCCTGTTATTTATTTAATCTTCTAAACCAGAAATATAGCAACAGTATGCTCTTTATTTGTTCCCCTCCACAAATAAACTCTGTAACATGTATTTGTATCACCTGTGCATTATATACACATCATATCCTTGAGAAACACATATATTAACAGAGCCTTAAATAGGTAACAGGTGTTTTCATTCTATTGCATTCAAATATCTGAATTACCATTATATACAATAACAATGAAGAATAACATCAGAGAAGAGGTTGGGAAGAATTCCACAAAGATGAGCTATCTTTACTTTACAAATTCAAACTGCCAAGACAGCTGCATAGCAGGGTACACTATATAACATGTGCTAATCACAAACACTAGCAGAAATCGTAATCATATTTTCTCCAAGGCTTTCATGCATAGGACTGCTTCAGATAAATGTTTCCTGTCTCCATTACACCTTCTCATGAAGCAAAACTAGAAGTGGGTAGATTTAGATTGGTTATTAGGAAGTTCTTCACCCTGAGAGGGATGAGACACTGCAGCAGGTTGCCCAGGGGGGTAGTAGAAGCCCCATCCCTGGAGGCATTTAAGGCCAGGCAGGATGTGTCTCTGAGCAACCTGATCTACTGTGAAGTGTCCCTGCCCATGGCAGGGGTGTTGGAACTAGATGACCCTTGAGGTCCCTTCCAGCCCTGACAATTCTATGATTCTCCAATATTTTACTCATGTGCTTTCCCACTCAGAAGCCTTTGGTCCCTACGGGACTGTTTTATTATCCTTTACATTTTAGCATTAGACTTCAGGTGACATCAAAGCAGAACATTTATCATACTGTGCTCCTGTTGCCAGCAGCCTAAAATATTTAGACAAAATGTTTTGAATCTGATAGGAATTGTTAGAATAGAATCAACCTGGTTGGAAGAGACCTCCAAGATCATCCAGTCCAACCTATCGCCCAGCCCTATCCAGTCAACTAGACCATGGCACTAAGTGCCCCATCCAGTCTTTTCCTGAACACCCCCAGGGACAGTGACTCCACCACCTCCCTGGGCAGACCATTCCAATGCCAATCACTCTCTCTGTGAAGAACTTCCTCCTAACATCCAGCCTATACTTCCCCCGGCACAACTTGAGGCTGTGTCCCCTTGTCCTGTTGCTGGTTGCCTGGGAGAAGAGACCAACCCCCACCTGGCTACAACCTCCCTTCAGGTAGTTGTAGACAGCAATGAGGTCACCCCTGAGCCTCCTCTTCTCCAGGCTAAACAACCTCAGCTCCCTCAGCCTCTCCTCACAGGGTTTGTGTTCCAGGCCCCTCACCAGCCTTGTTGCCCTTCTCTGGACACGTTCCAGCACCTCAACATCTCTCTTGAATTGAGGGGCCCAGAACTGGACACGGTACTCAAGGTGTGGCCTGGACTAACTCAGAAAGTTCCTTGGGAAACATCCCTTAAAAACAAAGGGGTCCAAGAAGGTTGGACCTACTTCAAAAAGGAACTCCCAAAGGAAAATGTCCTGATGACGACACTTCTAAAGGATTAGGATTGCAGTTAATGCGTATCTATCCTCACAAACTGCTGGTCTCCACGTGCACAATGAGTTTTACCCGTAGCTATCGAGACCTGTTCTATCCTCTAAAGAAAAATTATAATCAAAGCCTTTAAAAAAATAAAAAAGGACTGTGAGATTAAACATATGGTGTTTTACATGAACTGATGTAAACAAATTATCTGTTAGAAAATCTTACACTGAAGTCACATCCCTTGTTAATGAGCTACTCAAATGTAAAAAACTAAATCAAGATGTTCATGTAAATATAGCTTCTTTTTAAGGGATATGTCTAATGAAGAAATAATTAGTAATGACCTGAGTAAACCAGGACAAATACAGCAAGACTTTTATCTCTTACATGCTAGCAAAATGCCAAGCAAAATCTCCATAATATTACAAGTCTTTTCACACAATGCTCTCCAAATGTTCCCAACTGTAGGCCCTCACACTTCTCTCACTGACTTGCTGTTATGAATTGAAACCAATCTAAGGAAGGAAAAATGTGAATATGGAAGAACCATTTATTTCCATGAATGTTTTCACCACAAAAGACTAATAAAGGGGAAAAAGATCCTTCCAGCCACACTTGCCATTTTTAGGACTTTCATTGCAGTTAGCAGTTCCATCTCTGGAGCACTGTCATATTTTGGCTTTAAATAAATACATAGCTGCCAAATAGATCTTGGAAGTTCAGACATTGTAGATTTTTAAAAAGCCCAGAAGCCAGATGAAAAGGAACTCAATGAATCACTCAAACTCTCATGCAAGTTTTAAGGCTCTGACATATTTTAAATTCTTGGGACAGGTAACATTTCAGATGGTGAGAGCAAGATGCCTAAGGCTCAGCACGACTGAAGTCTCCACAAATAACTGAGAAATACTGTAATTAAGAAATAATGACAGTGCACTGGTGATTTCACGCTGCTAAGCATGGGAAGAGGATTTCCTTTTGACTGCAACAGAAGCAAGATTTGAGTGGAAGAGATGAAGCAGCTGTGTGTAAATCTCTTAGGATGCGCTAAGGTCGACAATATGGTACATTTTGATTTATGCACTGGCATGCACTTTTGAGTGCATTTGTAGGTATTTAACCAAGGTATAGGAGAAAAGCAACCTGCACACATGCATATATGCAACAAAGTGAAATATTGCTGTACTGTTTTAAAGTGGATTTGTATATGAATTAGCCTTGTATTGTTTGATGAGTAAATGTTATCAGCCAGAACTCTGCTCACAAAACATGCATTTTATCCCATCTGATTCCTTGTAAACACCAGAATTAATCTGTGATACAAGAGGAAAGCAGATTCTATTTATGCTCACACAGCATCAATTTGTTAACTTAGATCTAGTTACAGGGTGAAATAGTGCTGCTCACTGTACCCACAGCACACAGCTCGGGAACAGTTAATTGTCATCAATGTGGCAACAGAGAGACAGCTGATATATTTCAGGCTGGGAGAAGATGACCCATAAACTGTTTTAATTTCACTTTTGCTGATGGAAATATAAAATTTTGCTATCACCCACCCACAACCGGTCATCTGTCTCATCTGTGGGCCTGAGAAACAGATGAATCCTACAGTGGACTAAAAATAGAGCAGTTGAAAAGCTTTGAGGATGGCACAGGCAAGTGGATCAAGGCCCTCAATCACTCTAATGTTTTTTTTTTTTCTTAACTTCTATGCAGTGAGCAGGAATTTTTTGTGTCTTTTTGGTAATGGAGACTGTGTGACTTGTTTTGCCATTTTTTTCTCAGTCTCTCACAGACATGGAAAAATACATAACAACATGTCATAATAGGAGCCATGTGAAACAGTTACATCATATTAGGGCTCCTAAAAATTGCTGCAAGAAAGAAGAGGTGCAGAAAGCTTAGATTTTGAACGTAAGTTGACAGCAGATTCAGCTGGACCATGCTATTTAAGTGATGGGATTTTTTGTAGTCTAATTCCCTCTGATGATTTCAGAAACACACACAATGCAACAGACTCCACAAACCAAATCATTGGGGTGTGCTTATTTCTTAATTTCTGACAAATTATTTTCACACATTTTGTGAAAATGCTGCACCACTCCACCTTGGTTAACACTTACCTCTGCAGAACATTTACAAACCTCCCCAGTGTTTTTGTCAAAACCATACAGCATCTTTAAAATTATGGTCCGTTATTCTACAGTAATTTTACAGAGACCAAGAATTAAAATTACCATTTGGAAATCACAAAACTAATTATTAGATGTTCTAATTATCAGATGTTCTATTATACAGCTCCCTTTTTGAGGCTGGACTCTTTTGAGCAGAGCACAATTCCAGTGGCAACTGAATTAAACATTAGAATTATTTTTAATAAGCCGAGCGCTAGGAATTTCTAGCCAGCAATATACTTCTTAAATTGATAGACATCATTTGATGGGAAAGATAGACAGTCTAAGAAACATTAAAATGGGGGGGGGAGTTCATTTTCCACTGAAATTTCTTAGCATGACATATTAAATAGCCAGGCTGTTTCATCAAAATTGAAGAAAAGGCAGGGTCATGCAGTAAGTAATCCAAAGTCAAGGATTTCCTGAACACAGGTTTCTAAAGGAATTCACTCACGAACAGAGCAGATTAGAATGGATAAAGCAGTACAGCTTTTGCAAAGACTGTAGAAGAGTTCTCTACAGTCACAACACAAATTTATGCTTAGATGATGGTTGTGCATACCCCTAACAACACTGCTTATGGAGAGCATAAAACAGGTCAGCACATCTGAATAAAGAAATGCAGAGAGCGTAGGAAAACTGTAAGTGAATGATACAAAACATCAAGAAAGACAGGGGGAGTAAAAAGGTTATGAAATGAAGCTAAAAGTGAAGGAAAGACAGACATGCAGGAAACTGGAAAATGAAAAGACTGCAAGAGAGGGTAAGATAGAGAATATGATTTTACTCAGGTACATAAAGAATAAGAGGTTGGAAAGGAGAAAACAGGTCATCTAGCTGCAGAGGAAAAAAAATATATATTATGAATTCATTGCTTTAGTTCACCAAAAAAACCCCACAGTTAGAACAGTTTTCATTGAAAAACAGAGGTTGTAGACTGTTATGGACCCACATTTCTAAGATTAAGAAATATCCATATCTATTTTTGAACAATTAGAACAGTAAGATTCTGATTTTTGATCAAGTATCTAATTAAGACAGACTTATTTCTTTATTGGAATGAGAGATATGGAGATTTGAATAACCCAACTTCCAAAATTTCTATACCAGTAACACCAAAGTGACACTCTCTCTTAGTTCAGAAATAAGCCCCCTGTCTTTGGCTTGACAGTATTCAGACCTCTCACTGTCTTCCTGTGACCACTATTAAAGTCCTCTCACTGTCTTCTCCTGCCATCACTTGTTAAAGGAAGAGGGATGAACTTGTAACTAAAAGGGACTTAATAACCTAGGGCAGGGTAGATTTAGGTTGGCCATCAGGAGGAAGTTTTTTACTGGAACAGGTTGGCCACAGATGTGGTGGAGGCCTCATTCCTGGCAACATTCAAGGTCAGGCTTGACAGGGTCCTGAGCAACCTTATCTAGTCTAGTGAGAGGTGTTTCTGCCTATGGCAGGGGGCTGAAACTAGTCGATCTTTGAGGTCACTTTAAAACAGGGTAGGTATAGGCTAGATGTCAGGAAGTTCTTCACAGAGAGAGTGATTGGCATTGGAATGGGCTGCCCAGGGAGGTGGTGGAGTCACCGTCCCTGGGGGTGCTCAAAAAAAGACTGGATGTGGTACTTAGTGCCACGGTCTGCTTGATTGGATAGGGCTGGGTGCTAGGTTGGACTGGATGATCTTGGAGGTCTCTTCCAATCTGGTGGATTCTATGACTGTTACTATCAGTGGAGAAAAGCATAAAGTAGTGTTGTAAAATAACAAGGCCAGACCTTCAAAACTTGAGCCTGTCATGGAAGATACATGTCCTGGCTCGCCCAGGTATGATCCCATGGGCCCTTCCCTCTGCTGGGTGGGAGGAAGCAGAGCGCAGGGAGAAGATGAAAGGCTTGGAGACATCCACTTGGAGGGTCTAAGACTTGCCCAGACTTGTTCCTTCTACATAAGGGGAAGCAAGCTCCTGACTTCACCTAATACAGTCAGGTTCGACAAAGTGTCATTGTAGTGGATTTGCATGGACAAAGGAGCCATTACATTCAGACAAAACAACGAATAGGCCCTGTCACATTCATGCTTCTCACTTTTACTTTTGCTTTGCCTGCTCTGCCTTGCCACATTATGTTCTGCTTTGCCTGCAACAACTTTCAAGACACTGACAGAATTGCCTTCGAGTTTTGGGTACTGTCTGATGCTATCTTGTGAGTAAATATTCAAAAACTCTCTCTAAGAAATCCTGCAACTAGATTCTATTGTGTCTTTCTGCCTTAGCAGCAGAAAGAAGCCTCTCAAGTACCCCGGTAGGCAAAAGATACAATTGAAACTAAGAACCTCTTTCCAGTTTTAATGTTTGCATTTGCTAGTTATTTCTTGAAGCACTCTAGTTTTGCCTGTTCCCTGTGTGTTTAAGTATCCAAATCATGCATTTTGATCATTATAAAAAAGTTTTTCTGATGAGATTTCATGTTAACAAACAGTTTTCATAGTTATTAACTGGATATCAAAATTAGTAAGGATTATTAATTTTGCAGAATTCTTAAGAGCCACGGTGCAATGTTTCCCATGCTCAGCAAAGGATCAAAAGCTCAGAACTCATGCACTTTTTCCAAGAAAACAAACAAGCAAGCAAACAAAAAATATCTACCTAACGAGAAATGCAACAAGACCCTCAACAATCTTAAAGACAAGGTTAACAATTTCTACTTAATCTATGGTTACCTGGCAGAATGCAATGTATCAAGAAGGGTTAAAAAAAAACCTTTTTGACCAGAAAAAAGAATTCCTAGCCAAGTTGTCTGACTTATACCAACCCAAAAAGGAGAGGATTCAAACTTTTCTCTAAACTTTTAAGTTGCACTTTTGCATATATGAGCATGACCAGGCACACCTGAGTACACAGCAGACAGAAAATATGACAGATTGTACAGAACTGGGACGCAGCAGGTAAAGGGTACTACAGCCATAAGCCGGAGGAGCTCACCTAGACTTTCCCTCCCATCTGTTTAGACCTGCCATGCACTTGCTAGAGAGACATAACTTCAGTAGTCTCTGTGAAACTGTTCTCATGTCCATCACTGCTTAAGTCTGGGAGCAATGAGCAATGTTTCCAAGGGAAGAGGTCCTCCTTTCAGTGTAGGAAAACCTAAGTCTGGGGAAAGGGCAAAGTGTCTTCCCAGGTATTTGTGTTCCCCCTAAAACAGTGAGTCTTCAGCTGCAAGACAAATAGGCAAGGAAAAGAAACAAACTAGTCATGCTGAAGAGAGGAGGAGTAATATGATAGTTCTTAAATGCCTTGAAAAACAATTAGTATGTAACAGCAAAGTACTATTACCATTATATGACAAAAGAAAAAATTATGAGTGTGCTGCTTTTATTGAACATATTGTTGTTCTTTCCAGGAATGGCAGTCTATTAACACACACACACAAAAAAAACCCACCAAACAAAAAAACACCCAAAACCCACAAACCAAAAAAAAACCCAAAACTCCAAACCCCAACAAACCAACAACTAACCATGAAACCAAAATTAGTCATTTGTTACTATCTCTGTAACCTCTGACTTCCCTTTGTTTCTTACTGCTCCTCAATTTTACTTCCTTCTCTTCAATAAGAAAAATGATAATTTTGCCTGATGTTTAGAGCCTGGATTATTTTGAAAATGGAAATCCAAGCCCACTACCTTGTCTTGACAGTTATAGGTTATAAACAAGCCTTTGTTGGTTTTTCCCTTTAATAAATCTTCACTCTGTTCCTCCTACAAATGACATGACAGTGCTGTTGAACAGCAGGGATGTCAAAGCCATGCAAGCAGTTAGATCTAAGAATAAAGTATTTGCCCTCCAACAAAACTAACTGTTGGCTTTTGTGTGCTTTCCACAGAAATGATATGAGGATGCTAGTGGCTTCTAAAATGAATCACAGTACCCTGCTGATATCTCATAACATTAAGATCTACAGCATATATTGAATAGGCTATTTACAGTAAAAATGAACAAGATATGGTAAATTATAGAGTTTATATAAAATAGATATCTTGTTCCCTCAAGACAAAATGGGAGAATATACATAAAAATAACATGAATTTTAACTTTATTTCCTGACAGATTTTCTTTTTATCCCATAAACCAACCTTGGGAGAAAGAGATATTTCCAGTAGCTGGAAATCCCATTTATATCCCAGCTTGCAACCAATTATTTAAATCTTCTTCTTAAGAAATGTGATTCAGTGTAAAATACACAGTGTCAAATACTTGATTTATGCACACAGTTACGGTAACCACCTTAGTTTTGACCTTGGTAAACAATCAGTGCCAACAAGTTCCCCATGAACTCCAGAGTGTGTCCAAATAGATCTCACTGAAAGATCTAAGACTTGAACTTCTGCTGAGTTTGTTCCTGTTGGTTTCATTTCTGCTTACAGGTTTAAGGAAGTATCTGCTAATACTTTAATGTCAGTGTAAAAAACTAAAAAAAAAAACAACAAACCAAAACAAAATAATTGTCTTTTATGTCCAAAAATCAATTTGTTACAGAAGAACAGGAAGCATAGATTATTTTGCTACACCATCACTCTCAGTTTTTAGGTGAAAAGTGGAGGGTTTTTTAGGTTGACAGATTAATTTACTTTGCCCTTTCCTCACACAAGTAAAGGTAGTGCTACGTCACGAACAATCATGTCAGAAACAAAGCTCAGTACCAAGCCAGTGTTGTCAGAAGATGGAACAAGTTGCCATAAGATTCAGAGTCCTCTGTAGCACAGTGCTATTTTATGGACAGAATGCTTTATTGGAGACTACAGACACCAACAGTAGCTTGTTAATGAGAGACAAAAAGACATACAGGGTCTCATCTCAAGAACCTTAAATTCATTTGAGGTATCTCAGCCAAGGTATGCTGTGATTCAGGATCAAGGTATGATAAATCATCCTGAAAAGAATGTGCCTGCACTGAAGTGGACTTACAGATAAGACAAATCTATTCTTCTGTACAGGATAAATTACAGCTGTTCAGTTCCAGGGTTTTGTTACAATAATACTTTCAGAATCTGCAAAAATGCATCCAAGTAGTTAGAATTTTTTCTCACAAAACACTCCTTGGCAGCTGACACAGCCAGTTTTCCTCATGGTGAAGCATTAGTCATAGAAATAGACCATTAGGACTGCAGCATCACCCTAAATGTTGGGCTTAGTTGCTGAAACAACAACCTCACAGAAACTAGACTGAAGCACTAGAGATTCGGTTGCTGTGGATTGGTCTGGATTCTTCAGCTGGTTCTCAGCCTGCTTTCAACATACAGAGCAAGGCAGAGCAAATACTCTTAATTTGTTTGTCAGTCTTTTAAACATATTTTCTAAATCTCTCAGTCTGCCACTACCAGTTGCAAGGCATCCTGTCACAGAAGTGTGATCTGTCATTGTAAATAAAAAAAAGCTGAAAGCTGATTTCACACCTCTGCTTGTTAAGTGTTTTCTAAAGCAAATAAAGCTCTTCACTTAAAAAATAATTAAACTAACTCTTCATTAACAGTTCAAATTGCATAGGTAAATTTGGTCACAGCTCTAATTTGCACACTGTCATTGAACAGTTTTATCAAGCTTCTTCATTTCATGCTTGCAAAGGATCACTTTCTGATTATTTTTCTTCCACACATAAAATTGGCAAGCACTTACTAAAAAAAAACAACAACCCACCATCAGCAATGACATCATCCTTTAAAATCTTGATGCTCAATCAAAACCTCCTGTTGACTGGTTGGCACTTTGCCACTGATGCTTAACAAGCTACAGAATTAGATTTTAGTGCTGCAGGAATCCCATGCAGTGATAAGTGATGGGAAACAAGACTATACAACTTCAGGCTTTGTTCCATATCCAAGGGATAACTAATCAAATCTCATGCATTTACTATAAAGAGCTACTGGAATATTGTTCCTATTTCTTCTGAGCCTACCTAACTTTGGGTAAAGAACAAAATATATTTCTTCAACTCAGCAATTTTTGTTGTCTTGGTCATGGCAATCAATATACACAACTCTCCCTCTGGACTGGGTCCAGTACTCACCCCTGGGAAACACTCATCTCAAAACACAACTGTCATGCAATGAATGGACTGTCCCAAAGAGAATGAAAGATCCTGACACTCAAACAGATTTTGTTTCCCCTCTAATTTAAACTATTTTCTTGCTTTCAATAAAAAATAAAATAAAAATAAACAGTAGCAAGAGGAAACTGACTCAGACAATCAACAACCTGGGTAGAGTTCAGTACTCCTTTAATTTGATCATATTTCTTTTGTAACGAACACACAGAAAAATCCCTATGGGTTTTGCCATACTCCTCCAAGAGAAAGAGATCATCCAACAACAGAATCTCAGGCATTCAATTATGTTTTCAGTTGGTCAAACATTCTTAGCAGATTTAAAACATTTTGAGGTACGTAGATGGTAAAATCTGCCAGGTTCTATGAAATACCATGATCACCAAAGTTCTGTTTTGTGCCTTATTAACTTTTTCTTCATTCTCATCCCTTGAATATGTATGCACCAAAAGTAGGAAATAAATTGGTGTTCATGCACAGCAGCCCTCTGTGTAGATGGAAGGATTTAATCATTTTATCCTTGTCCCACTACTGACAGTACATACATGTGAGCATAATGGCTTCCAAAGAACCTTTTGTTTTTTACCCCCTACAGTGATCTATTCTTTCTTTCTTTGCCCTTCACTATGAAATTTTCTTTCAGGACATCAACACTGAGTAGGGGCAAGTTCAAATGAAAACAAATCCAAAAACATTTTTGAGATAAATTTAAGTGTCTTCAAGGTAATTCATCTTTTGGTGCACTGAGGAAATTAGGGAGAAAATCCTGCTGCCTTGCTGACACCTTGATACATCTTTATTGGAAAACAATGGACTGGATTCAAAGACAAAGTAAACAAGTTGAGGGTTCTCCTACCGAACTTTTCAGCTATTTTGCACAACGGGATGCCAGTGAGCACGCTGAGCAGAGTACTCTATAACAGGTTAGAAAGCAGTACAGCCTATTAAGATATACATTCACCGTGCTCTGGATAATCTACTACACTGCAGCATTTGTATATAACTTGTATTGCTTCAAAAACGATGCTCTTGGGAAATGGTTTGGGTTTAATTTAAGTGTGTACTACGCCAGATCAGATAGGAGAGCAATTTGTGGTTTGATGCATTAGGTTGGAAAAAACTACTATGATCTTCAAGTAAAAAATATTCAAGGTTCATATTGAATACTTAAAGGTGGAAAGCCAATGATAAAGTAAGAAACAGCTGGTAAATGAAGACAAGGAACAGTATTAAAAAGAGAAATGGCAATGCTTTTCTTTTAAGAAGGACATCAGTAACTACCACAAATCCTATGTGCGAGTGGTTAACATACATTTCACTGTAGGCTGAAATGACAAATAGATGTTTAAGTGTTGAAAACCAACATATGGTAAATTTTAGCAGTGCTGTTTGAGCAAGTGGGACTAGCCATCTAACTGGCAAACTCCTCCAGAGGAGGGGAGGAACAGCACTGAAAGCAGAAGCATTGCTCACTACACAGCAAAAGACCAAACAAAGGGATCAGGGCTTGCAATCTGAACTGCCTTCAGAGCCTGTCCACACCATGGGCTGGAGCAGTGCATTGCCACTGCTGTGTGAGAATACAGTCCCCTTTGCTGCAGCACAAGTAGCAATATGTGAATATACTAATCATCTGCCCTTTGGAATTTTGCTGCCCATCTCTGTTGAAGTGGTCAGACACAAATTACCTGGCTGCACATTTCAAGTGCTAGAGAGAAAACATTAACTAACAAATCCTCTGTTTATGCTACACATTTCAGGGCATTGTGGCACAGTTTGCAGATTTTAGAGATCATTTATTAGAATTTCAGTGGGGAGAAACACAACATTTATTGACTAGAAAAGGAATCTTTAGTAAAATCTTTGTAGGAGACATACCTCTGACAGAGATATATCTGTTAACATTTTCATATTAACAGGATCTTCTTTATCTCTATTAAAAGATATCCATTGCTGAAAATGGAGTTAGATATTCTGTTCCATTGACAGCTTGACAATAAAAGAGAAAAAGGATAACCACGTAGTACCTTAGTGCCAACTTCCTGAAAAGACCTCCTTTTGTCCAAACACAATTTTGTATTCACAAATCAAATGCATACACAATGTTCAGACAATATTACTATTAAAGATAAATGACAGAAATTGCATGCAGAAAGCAGAGGAGACTTTCGATTGCATGTAAAAATAAACACGTTTACCATTTCCAAAGGACAAATGCTGCTTCTAGAAATTTTGTTGGACAGTAGCTGCAATTGAGTCTTCAGTAACTGCAGCCCTTTCAAAAGCAAATATACATTCAAAACCTGTGTATTATCAACAGAGAGGCAGAGATCCTTTGCTATAAGCACTCACCTCGTAATTGGCAATTGCTTCTCGATCAAGAGTTCGGGTCACAGAGACATCCCCAGTGATCTCATTGATTTTAAAGATTCCCCTTGGGTCTTGGTCTACTCCCTTACCAGAGAGGCGAAACTTTGCTCCCTCTGCCCCCTCACTGCTGATGACCTGCATGGCAGAAAACAAGAAGTTAAAAGATATTATAAAAACTTTGAAAATCATTCTAAAACTGCATAGGCCATTTTGATCTTGTACCTAATATCAAGGTGTATTTCCTGCCAATAATATAGAACTATAAAATATGGCACCTGATAAAATACAACTATAAATATCGTTTCAATCATTCAGAAACCACTGTGCAATTCTTGCATTAAACCCTGGAAAAGTTACTCATGTCCTTAGCTAGTTGCTATCTTATCTCTACCATATTTGATTTCAGCTGGATGTTAGGAGGAAGTTCTTCACAGAGAGAGTGATTTGCCACTGGAATGGGCTGCCCAGGGAGGTGGTGGAGTCACCATCCCTGGAAGTGTTCAAGAAAAGACTGGATGAGGCACTTAGTGCCATGGTCTAGTTGACTGGATAGGGCTGGGTGCTAGGTTGGACTGGATGATCTTGAAGGTCTCTTCCAAGCTGGTTGATTCTATTCTATTTCTAGTGATTATTTTTCAGTTGTTACTGTATTCAGTGTCCAAAATTTGACATTTTATTTAATTCTATTTTTCCATTTAAACTGATAAAACAGCTACAAACTAAGGGGAAAAAAAAAACAACTAAAGAAAACCCAAAAAAAAAACCAAACAAACAAAGAAATAAAAATAGAGATAGAGAAATAGTGAAGGTATATTCCATAAAGCACTTCACAAGCAAACCACCTCTAAAGTGCCAGGGAGCCATCACACCTTAACTTCCAATTAGTCAGTTCTTTTTTATTAGTCATCATAAAGTGATTACAAAGCAGATTGTTTTCAGGTTGGTTGTTTTGTCCCCCTATTCCCTTCTACACTCCTCTTTCTCAGGGTTTTAAACTAAGGGGAAATGCTCCAGATGAAAATATCTGTGTGTCCTGCCCAGAACTCTGTCACACAATTGGAATTCCTTCACTTTCCAAATTTGCATGTATTTATATATACACACACATGTGAGCACAAAAACTCCTTGTTATTATTAGTACTTTATTTCCCCACAAGAAAAAAAAAAATCCCTAAAAATCCAATTTTAAGGCTGTCTTACATTAGTGACAGCAGCATATGTAAACTTGCAGAGCTACACAGTGTTTGTTATAAGCTACAAGCTTTGCAAATTTGTATTTGTACAGCAGAATCTAGAAGGATTATAAATTAATCTTGCCCTTTAAGGCTGACAATCTTGCCAAGCCATTCCTTCCCTCTGCCATTCGTGTTCTTTTGTTTCTTGCAGTTTTATATTGTTAATATTTCCACAGAAACGTTAAGTCAAATATTTATATGCAGGTCTGAATTATAGCTCAGGATGAGGAAAGGGAAAGTAGCCTTAGAAATCTGGACCTGCTCCTATTTTGAGATAATAAACATGCAAGGTATTTAATAATGTCCCTGAGGAAGTACATGTTTATTGCCCTATTGCTATGTGTTCAGCAATGCTGGTTTGCAGATTACTGGCAATGAGATTTTGACTAAACTCCATAATCATTATTCCTTTATTTTAATTAGGAAAAAGTTATGAAATAGGAAATCAGCATTTTCAGAGACAAAACTTCGATTCTCAAACCCTTTGGGGAAAGGAGAGATTTTAAAGTACAAAACGATTTCACTGTTTGGTTTGAGTTTTCCTTCCAAGTCAGAAACACTAATGGATGAAATTTTCTTCTTGCTCATTTTTGAATGCCATGCCAAAACAGAAGCAGACAATGCTGCAGGTGACAAAAGGGCAAAGTAACTTCGTAACTTCAGGTTCTCTGATGAAACTCAACCTTAATGATATCCATTTAAAAGTTACCTGCTGTTCAGTTCATTTTTGGACCAATGTCTGGTATTTTTTTACATCAAGGCTGGAAATGTGTTTTTCTTAACACAAAGCAATGCTTACAAGTTTTTAGTGTCATGACCTTTGCTCCCTTTTGTAGGGAAAAGATGAACCGATCATCTTCTGCTCTGATAACTGAGACTTATTACAATACAAGTGCACCTTCCCATCCAATACAAAAACAGTTCTTTAAAAGGGTTGAAGTCAATCATAGGCCAGCACAGAACTCTAATTCAGAAATGTCTACACAACAGCCATTTCCACCACAACAATCACAGAATAATAGAATCATGGAATAGCAGGGGTTGGAAGAGACCTCTAGAGAATCATCTAGTAGCCCCCCTGCTAACACAGGATTGCTTGGATCAGGTTGCACGGGAACGTGTCCAGGCAGGTTTTTAGTACTGCCAGAGAAGGAGACTCCACAACCTCTCTGTGCAGCTTGTTCCAGTACTCCACCAACCTCAAAGACATTTCTCCTTAAGTTCAAGTAAGACCTCCTACATTCTAGTTTGAACCCGCTGCCCCTTGTCCTGTCACTGGTCACACCTTTTATGCAGGGCTACTTTCAGTGATGACAAATTTTAGATGTTTTACAGGAGCAATAGCCCAGTTGTAACAAGGCATAGAAAGCAAGCAAAAGAATTCCTCATCACAGAATCACAAAATTAACCAGGTTGGAAAAGACCTCTAGGATCATCGAGTCAAACCATCACCCAATCCTTCTACTTAACTAAACCATGATGCTAAGTGCCTCATCCAGCCTCTTTTTAAACACCTCTAGGGAAGGAGACTATCTCCTCCCCAGACAGCCTACTCCAATGAGCTCTTTCCATGAGGAATTTCTTCCTAATGTCCAGCCTAAATCTGACCCAGTGCAATTTGAGACTGCCCTCTTGTTCTGTGTCCTCTGGGTACCTGGGAGAAGAGACTAACCCCTGCCTGGCTACAACTTCCTTTCAGGTAACTGTAGACAGCAGTGAGGTCTCCCCTGAGCCTCCTATTCTCCAGGCTGAACAACCCCAGCTCCCTCAGACACTCCTTGTAGGACTTGTGCTCCGGCCCCCATGTCCTCCTTTGGACACATTCAAGCACCTCAACATCTTTCTTAAATTGAGGGACCCAGAACTGGGCACAGTACTCAAGGTGTGGCCTGACCAGTGCTGAATACAAGGGCAGAATGACTTCCCTGGTCCCTGGCCACACTATTCCTGATACAGGCCAGGATGCCATTGGCCATATAGAGAGATTACTCCAAACTATAAAGGGAGACAAGAATGTACAAACCTGACTGAAGGGAAAATTTCCCTTCAAATTTAAATCTTGTGAAGATTCACCTTGAGTTTGATGGCAAGACTTCTCAATATGGGACCTGATACATTTCTGCTCATTGGAGCTATGACATACAGATGTCATGTTTCATCCGCCCTATATCTGCAAACCACTCTTCATCACACAATGTATAGGAGCAACAGAGTTACCGGTGTCAAAGACTGGACATGTCCATTCAGCTTCTTCAAAGCTTCAGGAAGTCAAGGCTCTCAGTGTGCAAGCATGTGCAGAGCCTTCTCTCCTATCTATTTATCCATCTATGCATCTACTTATAGCACTGCGACTTATGCTTGATATAGCAATAAGCAGCCCCAGCTAGAGATCTTCCATGTACCTCTGCATTATTTGTTCAAGAGCAACAGCAGTTGCACAAAAAATCGTCAGAATGTGATTCTTTAAAATGTTTTATCAGCCACAAGAGGGAGCTGCATGCTCCCAGGAATGTAAGGAAGAACGCTCCCATCTAATTAAGCTGCTTGTGTAACGGCTGCATAGTTCAAAGAAAGTGCATTCCCCAGTTCACACTAAGCTCGGTACAATGAAAAGTTTAATAAAAATCAGGCTTAATTTGCCATATGGTTTGGTGCTTCAAGAAGAGCAAGGAAGAAGGAACGGAAGGGTTGTCTGACATCTCCTCTAGTAAGACTGCTATTCTCAAGGCTGTCATAAACTCAGCACTCTTCATAGGAAAAGTTCCTAGCTTACAAAGTATTTACACAACGACTTCAGCAATTTAATGGTTGCAAAAAACCAAGGCCAGGCTATTTCTGCTGGAATGTTTACTTGGGGATGTCACTTTAAAGTTTCTAAAATATGTAAATTACTTTCCTAGTTGCTACCACCTGAAGCCCAGATAGAAACACCTATTTCTGCCCAGTTAAGGTAGCACAGACCCAAGTATCACCTACTGAGAACACAGGCAAGCCAGGCAGACTGTAGTTGGCCTCCCACTTTCTACCTATTGCGTTTTCTCTTGTTTATAGCTCACACGTCAGAAGAGCCTTGGCATTGCCTGGGCAGACAGCACAGATGCCAGCTCAGCATTCCACAGTAACATAAACTCTTAAAGACTGTTTTCTCACCCAGGCTCCAAAGGACAATATTAGATGTAGACTTGCAGACTACTCACTTCCTCACACCTGATAACACTCTCCCATGTCAAGAGTACACCAGAGAACAGCTGCACTGAAACCTGAAGTGACCTGTGCCAGCCTTGCAGGACCACATCTGTAGCACCTTAGACAAAGCAGCATTTTAAAAATTATTTTGCAAAAGGCAGAGACTGTACTATTCTGCTCAACTGAAAGACACTTTCAAGAAAACAGAAAGTGACTTAGCTGACAGGATCTGCTTTTTGCTGAACCATGGCCAAAACATATTTACCGAATGCTATTTTTCAGCTGACATTATGTATCCCTTCCAGCTAAACTCATTTCAGCAATGTGATTCCCCTGTTGTTACGGGTTTATCACTAAAGTAAATCAGTGTTCTCAAGAGAAGAAGAGAAACAGAAATACAAAAAGCCACACTACCCCCAGAGAGAGACTTTATGGTCTGCAGCCCCAGCAAATGTGTCCTTAACAGCACCATCGTTGTTTACCAGTCTCATTCTTTAAATTTGCCTCAACTACTTCCATCGTTCTTAACTATTGTCAAGAACTGAATTAGAGATGCATCAGATTCGTCTATTTTTTTTTTTAATTAGGAAACAAATCCCACACTTAGACAGGGATATTTGCTTTGTACCCCAATAGTTCTCATCTCAGAGCATTACAGTGTATCTTTCACGTTTTGTTTTGTTGGGGTTTTTTTCGACATTGATTGCTTTTGGTGTTTCCCCCTTCCCCTAGTCCCTTGGGAAGCAAATGTATCTATGGAATATTTAGAGGTGAGGTGTTTTGTCCTTTAATCACTGTGCTCTACAAGAGCAAAACAATGGTTTAGGCTCACTGTTTAGATATCACACAAATATTTAAGCAGACACTTCCTGTCCTGCCATACTGAAAATGACTCTTTGCAGTCAGAACCTCCATCTGTACCAAATCAAATAACCTTTTGACCAAAACAAACATAAAAGACTTCCATCATTATTCAAAAGTGCTAACCAACAGAAACTGCCCCATGGCTATAAGCTAAATGCACAAAAATTGTGGTTAAAGAGCAAATTCTGTAATTCACTGGGTTTAATCATTTATTAAATCTCTTGATTCTGATCTCTCTCTCTTGATTAGCTAAATACTAGATAAACTAGTTAAGGATGGGAACCAAATTCTGCTCTTTGACACGTTGGTCAAATCTGGCCTTTGCTTTCTCTCCATTTGGGATTTCTCTAGCATTCATTTAATATATAGGTGAAAGCAAAGGATGTCCAGGTAATTTATTCACACAAGTAATGGAGACAGAACTTTAAAAGCTTCTCTGAGTAACTGTGTCCTCTCTTCATGACAATTAGGGATAAATTGGGGGTGTTCAAGTAGCAGGTGGACCTACACGCTATATACAACAGCATATATGTTAGCACTTTCTTCTTTTGTTCAGAAACATACAAGCCTTGCCATTAGCTTCATTATGCTACCAACCAAAACACATCTGGACAAATGTCCATTCATTATCTTATCCAAGGCAAGGATGAACAATATTTGCAAAATCCAAGTAAAGAGCAGAACCCAATTTCTTCAATTCAGAATGCTTATGCAATACAACAATGCAGGCAATATCACAGTCCTAACTTCAAAACGTTTCTGGATCAGTTTTCCATCTCCACTCTATGCATGAGGCAAGATTTTCAAAGCTCTTTTATTCTCCCAGAACTTGTGCTTTCACTGCAAAGCTTAAACTGTCCAGTCAATCAGTCACACAAATTCTAATACTTGTGCTTGCACTGGAACAGCACTCCAGAAACCACAAGCACAGGATGAAAAGAGCAATGTGACCAGCAGCAGGAACTAACAACACTGCCTCACCTCCCATGACAACCAAGGTAAAGGAACAGAAAGACAAGTTGAAGAGTTTGGTTTCTTGGGGAACCAGAGCTGGCAGCAACTCCAGTTAGTACAGCAGGCACTGCTTTTGTGTCATCTTGCTAGATGCTGTTGACAGTCCCAGTAAGAATACACACACATATATATTTCCCAGAGAAAGGAAAATATTTATAGACAACAGATTTTATTTAATCTAGAAAAAAAAATGTGCCATAATTTGGTTGTTTTAAACTCTGAAAATCTATGTCAGATCCCCAGAAGAGAGTTTGAACACATCTGGAAAGTGTCTGAATTTTGCACTTTATCATACACATTATAGACACAGTGGCCACTAGGCACAACTACTGTTATAAGATTAACCATTGCTACTTATTTGCATTCTTTTAAGACTCTTATCAGTTACAGGAAAAAAAATGCTCCTGACCCAGGAAACCATATGTATTATTGCAATGGTACATCTGTAAACTGAGGTCTTTTTCAGAGCTGTATAAAATTTCTGAAACAAGGAGTACTGGCTGTATTAATATCTTGAATGTGGAAACTCTTATACCAACAGTCAGAGATGTAGCATGGGAATATTGAAAGAATAATAGGAGTTGAAATTTAATGAATTATGAGAAGCCATACACCAATATTCTCAAGAGTTTTCTTTTGTGTTTTTTTTTTTTTTTTTTTTTTTTTNTTTTTTTTTTCTAGCATCTTTACTATGAGTTTGTCAAGGAAAACATTTCAGGAAGTGTAAGATTGACAAAGAATATTGTGAGAATTAAAGCATGTGGGCTTAGTGTATTTTTGATGCAAGTTTGCAAGACAGACTGGGGGCTGCAAATGGTACAAATGATCCTTGCCTGAAGCAGTCCAAATAAAACTGCATGAACACTCTTTTCAGGTCATATATTCAGAAGGAAATAGAACTCATCTTGCTTGAAATGCAGGTGGTATAGTTAAGTATTTTGTTACACTGGGGTTTGCTTCCTGTAGAAGTTACTGTATCAGCTATTATTTTGTTACACCACTGCAAATGCAATGTTTCAGTAGTTATAATAAAAACAACTCTAAATCTGAAATTTGCCAAGGTTAATAAATTCCATAGATAAATATTATTTTTTAATAATGTATGAAAATGACCCAATATATTAAAAACAGGTGAAATTGTTTCACCACCAGTGCTCATTATTTTAGGTCTGTTTCTAATAATCAGCACAAATAGGAGATTAGATATTCAGCTGAAGAATCTTCTCAACAAAATGGCTTTTTTATTACATGTAAACAAAATACAGATCACTTTTGTAGTAGGATGTGCAAATGTCCAAATGAAACAAAATTAACTTATTCATGGGCCAGTACTGCACACTGGTGGATCTACTCAGTCTGCAAGTTATTACCATAGCTAGACACATGCAACAGTTTCCCTTGAAGAATCAGTTGCAGCTTTGAGACATGCAGAGTTCATCTATAACTGCACCAAACTCGAAGGATTAACCAGAATAAATGGCTAGCGGTGAGCAGTTGCTCACAGATTGGAGTAATTCAATGAACACAACGAGATGTGCATTATCCTTTGCACCAAGTAATCCCTTAGCTTCCTTTTACTCTTAATTTATAAAGAACAAGGAGATTCATTACAAGTAATTTTCACATCTCCCTTTCCTAAGAAACAGCCTATTTCACACATCCATCTGCAAAGTGGGGATTCAGTGCAGAGCAGTTCCCTCCTAGTGACAGCACAGGCTTATAAACACCATTTTTTTTTGTAATCTCAGAGGAAAAAGACCTAGAAGAGCAGCTTGTTATCAGAGGTGTAGCTATTTGCTGGCTGATTTGACCTTTCAGTACCCATTTAATCACCATGCTTTAATTGTTGCTTAAGTTACTAATTTGCAAGAAACCCTATCAACTGGAGGAATTTGAGGACCACTGCCTTCTGAGTAACAGCCAGATGGAGTAGCTCAAACTATAGGTTGTTAGAAAAAATTCTGACTGTGATTGACAATACTAAACAAAGAAGAGCTCAAGAGAGGTCCTTTAATAAATAATTGCTTGGATTTATAGAGCTCTATTATTACAAGTTTATCACTGATCTAAAGTTGCAGAAAAGCAGAAAAGCAGAGAAATAACTGCAACATTTAAGTTTCTACACTCATAAATTGAGAACATAGGACAGAATACATAATGTATAATTACCAATACATAATGTATAATTACCATACATGTAGATACACCTTTAAGTAGGAAGGGGAAAGAGGACAACAGCTGATTTGTAGTACCTTTTTCCAGATATTTCACAGCAGTACATACCCCAAGTAAGATCAAAGTATTTCTCAAGGCCAGTTTGGCAGCATCCAAAACAGCATAAGGTACTCTGATCTAGCACCAAACTGGAAAAAACAGCAGCATCTCAGCTGCATTGTGCCCAGACCAAAATAATGTGCTGCTAAGGTTTAGAGAAGTTTGCCCTAGGTTGTCTGGATAATACAAAAAACCTATTTGCTTCCTCTCCCTGCAGCTACAATTGCTGCCCATGGGACTTAGCTACAAATGTTACCTTTAGATCCATGCAAGCAGCAAAGAAAGAAATCAAGATCTGAATTAAGTGGGAACTTCCAGCCGGGTAAAGTAATTGGAATAACAGAATAAGACAGTGCAGTTGCAGAGCCAACCTGAGGAACTGAAGAGGAGTATTACAGTGAGAAAAATGGAGCTGGGGAGAATGATTCACCTAAAACCACTCTTGAAAATAAAGATTCTGTTTAATTTGAAGAAATATTTTGGAAGATCACGTCTAATTTTATTTTTGCTTTAACTAGCAACCTCCTGTGTCTTGACTTTTGAAAACATTTTGCAGTTTAAGTGAACTAAAGGTGGAACAACTTTGCCAAAAGTATTTTAAGAATGTAATTGAAGATATTAAAAGAGAAATATCATGATGAAGGGCATTTTAAAAATGTTGATTCCATTACATGAAGTCAATTTAATACTTCTGGATACTTTGAGAACCTGCTTAGCACCCAATTCCCACTTGTAGCAAGCAACCCTCAGATCTAATTATAGATTTTCCTCAGCCACTAGTTCCCTAGGAAACAAATCCATGGCTCATGTCTTGTACATGGAAGGTCATAGTAGGAAGATAAATATTTTTCTGTGTATAGAAACTTATCTAGAGGTCACAGGTCTGCGTCTCAGCAGATGTTGGCACTTCTGTCAAGAACAGATGGCAGCTATATTTGACAACTATCTCAGATATTTAAAACTTTAGACATTTTGATCTGATGAAGAGCTTAATACTTCTATTAGTAACAATGCTCTATGATGCTTTATGCTGTAAAAAAGGGATTTCGATCTTCGTTCCCTAAACTCATCTCAGTTTTTAACAACAGGTTCAGCTGGTTTCTATCTAAAATGATTAGCCATCAGAGGTCAATTCAAAAGAGTTTTAATTAGTTACAACTTATTAGAAAAGACAGTCAGAATTTTAACTTAAATTAATGAATGATAAATATATACATTTTTAATACCAGTCTTTAAAGCTAATAGTGTCATCACAAAGCAGATCAAGAAATTCACCTATGTACAATTGCAATAGCTTCAAACACATCTGAATAGATAACATGAACAGGGTTGAATTAAAATAAATTCAAGGTGGCAAAGGTAAGCTTTGTCAGACTTGTTTTCACTGAAAATGTTTTTGTTAGCAATTCCATGATCTGACTTTGTCTCTCTCAATGTAGCTTGAGATTCCAAGTTTATCCAGACTTGGAGTTGTGAAATAATGTGGTTTTGTTAATGACAGTGTCATGAACAGAACACGGTGAAACATGTCCTGAGTATTCTGTTTCAAACTTTTCAATAAATAGTTTGCTCTTTCCTTTTCTTCCCTCTTTTCCCCCATCTTCCCCAAAGATAATGGTTCAAAATCCAAAGTACATTTCATAAATACTTCTGCTCCACAGTTGAAATGTTGTCACCAACTTAGATTCACTTTCTCACTCCAAAAAGATTAGTTTTTAACCTTACTGAATGCTTCACTCTTGCTAGAATTAGAAATGCAATGCATCAAAGTACAGGTTCCAACGTGCAAATATCTTGATAAAGCTGTAATTAGTGCCAGTTACATTTGTCACTTAAGATGCGTTCAGATGACTATATAATTACAATGCCGTCTTCTGTGTGTATCACTTCATGGAATCATCTTGGAAAATTATGGACTCAATCAAGATGAACTTAACTGAAAAGAACACACAATTTCCAAACCAGTCATTGTCAAAATACAGAATTTGAACTTGAATTTAAACTTCTAAAAGCTGGGGAATCTCCTGAATAATGAAACAATTAAGTTTCAATAGTGCATGTGGTACACTGCTGTCCAGCATGTCCTCCAGGTACACTATTACATTTTTCAAGAAGTTAGAATTTAAAGTTATCAAAATTTAATATTCTTTCACTGTGCTCCAAAGCTGCAGACTTACATGTTCAGTTAATAACAATATCTGAAACAGCCTTCCAAAACAATACCTGTGTTTGACAAACCTGGCCTAAGAACAACTCTTACATTTAATAAAATTGGAAGTACAAGACTCTGTAATAGCTTTAAAAACAAAAGAAACAAACAGAAACCAACAAAGAAAGGAAACAATTCTACATTGTGAAAAGTTGTCTAACAGGAAGCTATAAACTCAACTCTAAGTAACCTTTCTCAGGACCACAGGTCTGCACAAACAACTTACCAAAATCTTTTAAATTATTGAAACAAAAATACTAATAAGATTGAATGAGACTGAAAAAAAATACAACTCGGAAAAAAAAAAGTGTAGTCTTTAAGCCTGAACTCTTATATGGCTGGGTCCAATATCTCATTCAAATTCTTAAGTGCTAAACTTTCTACTGCCTTGCTGAGAATTTAGAGCTATCATAGGACATGGAATTATTAGAATACCCTACTCAGTTTTATGAAAAAAACCCTTAAGCAATTTTGCCAATGGTTATAAAACATATGTTTTAACAATCAGACATAACAAGAACTATTTTTGTTGCATTTACAGCCATAAAAGAAAACAGTAAGTTTAAATCTGAGAAAGGAAAAGAGAAATTCAAAACACAAATACCTGTGAACAATCTTTAAGGTTATTTTCCCACATCTCACTTTTCCTTTATCTACTTTCCGTTACTGCAGTCCATTTTTAAATTAATTTCAGCAAATAGTTTCAATTTCACATTAGAAGACACACTGTGACCATCTTCAGCTCCAAGTTCATCAATCAATAGAAAAATCTTAACTTCTGTTTGTTCAGGCTTTCATTGCTTGGGCTGTATTTGTGGCTGCAGCTACTCAAAAAAAGTAACTACACTTTGATAAATCTGACTGCTTCCAATTTGACACAGAACCAGTCTTATTGGTACTAAGTGGTAGCATTAATGATGTTTTTAAACCCTTAAAATAAGTTTAAAACTATTACTAATATTATTAGTAAAAAACCTATCCATACTAACATCAAAAATAGCTACATGTGTTTAAAAACCACAACTGAAGTGTCTCCCAGAATGGCTTTTGTTTGATGTGTGCACAGCCAATAATCAGTTCATAAAGCAGAATCATTGTATGAGTAAATAGAAAAATTGAAGAGTGAAACGCAGACCCCAACATTTTCTCTGGATTTTTTGCCATTTATCCCACAGTAGTTTTATTTCTATTCAATAGTTCTCAATATGTACTTTGCCATACAACATGCTAAACAGTCATTGAAGGTGTTTGTAGGATCCCAGAAAATGGACTATCTGTTCTTTCCTAGGTACTTGATAAAAACGCAGAAAGGCTTTAGAGTGTACTTTACAAATGGATCAAGTGTAGTCATGAATTTTTGGCAGCTATTATGTAGTCAGTGTAGTTCTTTTACTGGTATTGGACAGGAACTTATTTCCCCTCCGGGCATGCATTAGTACGAAAGTCTTCACCTGTTTGAATGCTTCGTAAGGACTCTCTTCAACAAAACCATAGACATAAATGATGTTTTATTGTCTATTTGCATCAAGATTTCTCAGTGTACTTAATTCTCAATTTGCAAAGCTATATAATCTAATTTTGAAACAGTATCAATTACCAAAGCTTAATCTACCATCTACACAGAAAATAGAGTAGGTCAGAGTGATAATTAATTCAATTGTAGAATTTCGTTTAAAAAAAAAAAAAAAGTTGAGCAGGAAAATTTCACTATGCAAAACATCTGCATTCTCTGACTCAGCAAGCCAAAAGATGTCTTTGTTTGAAGCAAAGGCATCTTTGTTTTAGTCTTTCCTCTCGTGGACAGAGATAGTTATATGAATATGCATACACAAACACGTGCATGTGCTCAGAGATTGGCATCAGGAACAGTGTGGCCAGTAGGACGAGGGAGGTTATTCTGCCCCTGTACTCAACTCTGGTCAGGCCACACCTTGAGTCCTGTGTCCAGTTCTGGGCCCCTCAATTCAAGAGAGATGTTGAGGTGCTGGAACGTGTCCAGAGAAGGGCAACAAGGCTGGTGAAGGGCTTGGAACACAAACCCTATGAGGAGAGGCTGAGGGAGCTGGGGTTGATTAGCCTGGAGAAGAGGAGGCTCAGGGGTGACCTCATTGCTGTCTACAACTACCTGAAGGGAGGTTGTAGCCAGGTGGGGGTTGGTCTCTTCTCCCAGGCAACCAGCAACAGAACAAGGGGACAGAGTCCCAAGTTGTGCTAGGAGAAGTATAGGCTGGATGTTAGGAGGAAGTTCTTCCCAGAGAGAGTGATTGGCATCGGAATGGGCTGCCCAGGGAGGTGGTGGAGTCACCGTCCCTGGAGGTGTTCAAGACAAGACTGGCTGAGGCACTTAGTGCCATGGTCTAGTTGACTGGGTAGGACTGGGTGATAGGTTGGACTGGCTGATCTTGGACATCTCTTCCAGCCTGGTTGATTTTATTCTATTCTATCCTATCTATTCTTTAAGATACACTTTAACATATGTGCATTAGTGTCCTTTCAGAGGTTTCACTTTGGTTTGTGCACATCAGGAAGAGAAATAAGACCTAGAGTCTTGCAGGTATGAAGTCAAATCCATGCTTGTCGTTCACAGTTACTGATAGGAATCATTGCTTCAATCCACTGCACTAAACCAAACCTCATACCAAAGCTTGCAGCACTGCAAAGTACAAGTGCTCCACTAAGGAAGTAAGGCACAAAGAAGTAATATAGTTCACCTCAGCTTAGCAGAGCTTCTGTGCCATGGAAAAAGACCCACTTTGTAAGAGAATATACAAGTGCTATTAGCTATCTTTTCAATATACTAAGATATAGACTTTAACCCTAGAAATGTTCAAAGCCAGCTTGGATGGGGTTTTGAGTAACCTGGTCCAGCAGGAGGTGTCCCTGCACATGGCAGGGGATTGAAAGTGGATGATCATTTAGACCATTCTGAGTCTATGACAATGACAGAACTAATCAGGTATTATCCTACGTATTACAATTGCCGTTAGTATACACAGAGTGCTAGTTGATAAATTCACAGGCTGACATTAAGTTTAAAACATGTCTTTTAAAATTAAATATTCAACCTATTGCCTACAGTTATTTTATTGTTAAACAATAAAGCATCATTTTTTTTTCCCCAAAAGGAAGAAAGAAAAGCCTTTCTAAACTTCCTGTTCCCCTTGTGACTAAATCCAGGGTGTTTTTCCCCTGTAGCAGCATTATCTTTTCTAACTGAAAAACTAAATGATTTCCAGTCACATACAAATGCTCACCATTACACTGTTCAATGGCAAAAAACACAATTTAAAGCTAACTGTAAGATTTTGTGAAAGTTTAAGCTGTTAAATTATTAAACTGCTACATACATAAGTTTGGTTGGTAATGGCTGTGCATTCTGTATCTTGCAGAAGGTAAATGTAGCTATTAATGTAGAAATCAGTTTAACACTTTAGTTGAAATGGAGGAAAACAAGAATAATAAAAAAATAAAGACATTCAAGGGAAAAAAAAACAAACCCAAACCATCACACAGAACAAACCAGAAGCAAAACCTAACAAGCAACCAACCAACAACAAAATTAAAAAAAAAAAAAAACCAACAAAAAAATCCTAACAAAAACCCCAAATACAAACAAACAAAAAAACAAACAACATGAAATGTTTGCCTTTTTCAGGGAAGAAAATATCTGGACTTATCTAGATTATTGGTGAATCTCATATGAAAATACAGTCAAAATATTTGAAAATTCTCTGAAATTAAGTGCTGACACTTAAGATGAAAGCACAAGAGTGCACTCATCATCATAAAGAATTCAGCAATGTACTTAAAATATGTCTTTTCCTCTTCTATTTTACTTATCTAAACCAAATACTTAGAATAATGAAGCAAATTAATTTCCACAGGATCAGACTTTGTTATTTAATTTTCACTGAAAATTAAGGCTTCAGGCATATGTTCACCATTCTCAAATAATTTCTTTTTTAAATCTAATGGCACTAGGAAGTATTTATTTTTTTTCAATTAGTCAACAACATGTCACAGAGTTAGAAAAATAATTCAATTTCATCTGTTACTTTTATTAATAATAATAATCATCACCTTAACATATGTCTCTGTGGTTACACTTTATGTGTCTAGAATACAGGAAAATCTTAAAACAGACTCAGGTTTACCTGAGAAGCAGAGAGGATTTTGAAATTGATATTTAGAAAGAGCAGTCAGGTATTTTCAATTACAAATCCTTCAGTTCAATTTCACAGAATCACAGAAACATCCAAGTTGGAAAAGACCCCCAGGATCACCAAGTCCAACCTATAACCCTACTCTACAAGATTCACCTTAAACCATATCCCCAAGCATCACACCCAAATGACCTTTAAACACATCCAGTGTTGGTGGCTTCACCACCTCCCTGGGCAGCTCACTCCAACACCTGACCACTTTCTCCATGAAAAACTTTTTCCTCATGTCCAACCTAAACCTACCCAGCCTCAGCCTGAGGCCATTCCCCCCTTATTCTGTCTCCAATTACCTGCGAGAAGAGCTCAGCAGCTGCCTCTCCACAATGTCTCTTCAGATAATTGTAGGCAGCAATGAGGTCTGCCCTTAGCCTCCTCTTTTTCAAACTAACCAGCACCAGCTCCCTCAGTCACTCCTCATAGAAGTTATTCTCCAGGCCATTCTCCAGCTTCCTTACCCTCCTCTGGATCTGCTCGAGTACCTCCACATCTCTCTTGTATTGCAGTGCCCAAAGCTGAATGCAACACTCAAGGTGCGACCTCACAAAAGTCGAGTACAAGGAGATGATCACTTTCTTACTCCTGCTGATGACAGCATTTTTAATACAAGCCAGGATGCCATTGGCCTTCTTGGCTGCCTGGGAACACTGATGGCTCACATTCAGCTGCCTATTGCAACCTCCAGATCCCTTTCTGCCAGGCAGCTCTCCACCCACACTGCCTGTAGCAATGCTACATGCTTGGGACAAAGAAATCAACAGGCAAGAAAACAGATCTCTCCTCCAGATCTAGCACTTTGGAGTATCTTAGAAATTTTCAGTTGCTAACACAGAACCTATCAGCCTTCAGCTAAATGTAGAGGGCAGTACAATTTAAATGTGATGCTATCACAAAAATGTGAACCTATCAATTTACAGGGTTAAGACTAAGGACATATTTCCATTACAGCCACAGGTCTGAGGAGTGCACTGTCGTATGGCTGCACTGCTTTCTTTTTTCCACACCTAACCAAAGGAACTGACTCATCTCACAGCACAGCACATCTGTCTCCCATACACTGACACAGAGCTGCTGGTGTGCTCTGGTATCTCATGCATGTCAGGCATATTCTCTGTGATTAAATTCTGTTACCTATCACAGCACTATGTTTTACTGAATGTGGGTATTACGTTTTCTCACTCATAACACATAGCATCTCTTTGTCTTTTATTTCCTAGAGAAAAAGGAAATATACATGACTAGAAAAGATATATTAGCAAATTCAGTTGCTACATTTAACCCTTCCCTAGTACCTTGTAGAGGAAGAAACAGAACTGAAGCCTTGAATCAATCAATTAAAAAGCCCAGCTTCCAACACACCAAGGACTAGTTCTGCAGAGCTAACAGTTTTACATGAAAGCTGTCTCTATGTCAGCCCAGCATCAAATGTATGAAAAGCAGTAAGGAACCACATGAGATTACAGCAGCTCTTTTCTCCAAAAGCACTTACTCCAAAAGAAGTCATACTAATGACAAGGGACTACTTTCTGACCTCTCTAAGAACTCCACAGTATCTAGGACCATACAGAACTTCTCCAGAGGCTTTTGGGGGGTCTACTCAGCAAGGTGTACTCATTGGAAGATAGAGAGGCTCTACTGGATCACTCTGTTTTTCTACCTGTTTCAATAATCAGGCATTATAATACTTCTTTCTGCATTATAGCAGAGCTGGAGGCTCCTAAATGCTCATAAATGTCAGAAGAAATAACTGTTTAACTCCACTTTCTGACTGGTTTGCAAACTGTCATGCAGAAGGAAATGAGGCACCTAAATTCCCCTGAAAATGTGGCCTTACTAACTCAAATCTCATGGCTTTCAGAAATAGCTTTTTATTTCTAGCATCGCCTACAAGCTTTTGAAATGCGGAATGACTCTATAAATAATAAAGCAATATTTGACTACAAATAATGAGTCAGACATTCCTCACCCTTTCTCTTTACTTTCCAGATACATTTGCATGATATATATTGTATTTAGAAGAATAAAAGCTTAAACTTGAGATGGTTTGTGGGAATAGAAAATTGCAAAGGAAGTTTTTGCGCAGCCACCCTGAGATCTTTTTGCAGTTTGTTCTGTTTGCCAAGAACAGTAAAAACGGTTTGCAATTCAGAAATGAGCCATGCACAGCAATTTAGACAAGGATGGTCTAAGCTGGTCAGTCCCAGGATATAACTGCTCCCATATTCCGCCTTTTAGTGACGACTGATACTGCCCTGTACCAGCACCAGAGCCCAAACCATCAGAAGCATATCCTTTAGTTTGGCCCCTGAGTCTTGTGACAGTGTGTAGAGTATCACAATGCTTGACAGAAATAGTTATTTGGGTTTTTTTCAATCCACCCAGAAAACGGAAATGAAGACAGTTTGGGCTGTAAGTTTACGCAGTTCTGGAGAACAGAATTGACTTTCACCCCTTTTCAGGAGTAAGAATGAGGGCACCGTACACTGATTGGAAGTTTAGAGAGAAAGTCTGTTTATAAGAGCATATATGTATAAGGCAACCAGGTAGAATAAGTATAAAATCCACTAAGCCCAAACTGGGCTTCTAAGATCCTCCACCCCTCAGTCGGCCTGTAAGGTAGGCCAAAGCCGCCCCCTCCCTAGCTGGGCCTACGAGGCCTCAGTGGCTCAGTTCCCTGCCTGCCAGTTCCCTCATGAACCATAAGATAAGAGCATGCTGCTTTTAGGAGCAAAGGGGAGAGAGGCTGGGATGGGAAGGAGGAGAAGCGCAGTCAAGTGCTATCTTTTAAGCTGTGATACCGTAAAGGGAATAGAATAACAATATTACAACATCCTGGGATGGGCCTCTGTCCTTATGGTTCTGTTGAAGGGGGACCTGGGACCCCTCAAACTACCACAGACGGTAGCTGTCTCAGGCATTTCCTCTATGTCAGCAGCAGTTTTACAGAGCAGCATGATACCCATCTTCAGTTGTTTCTTTCCCATTATGACAAGTCCTTGTCGCAGAGGGGAGAAATTAATTAATGCGAGAGGATATTTATAAAAACAGATATATTTATTAACTTCAATATTTGAACTCTGGCCACCCCCAACCACTAAACTTATAATATTAATATTTATTCTACACGGTTATGAAGACATTATGGGAATATGTATCAAACTGTTAACTATTATACCAACTAGCCTACATTCAGAGTATTAAACAGAGAGAGTTTTCCCTGCAGCTAGTGCCGCTTGGGGTCTGTATACTGTTTGCCCAGCAAGGTGGGCTGAAATCTTGCTGCTCTATGGCAAATGCAATAGAAATTAGAGAGTTATTTACTCACAATTTTGGTTAGTTATAAATCACCCTCCGGGCCATGTCACAGCCTATATAAAGTGTCCAACTCCTCAGGGTCTGCGCCCGTGGACTGCAAGGCTGGAATACTCCTGGCTTCAGGGGCAATAGTCTCTGACCTTCTGCTGCTGGGTCCAGGGAACTCGTAGGCAGGATTTCCAGGTGCAGAGGAAAGTGGGTCTGCTCCTGGTAACTCGTGGCAATGGCACACACCAGGCAATAAGGCAGTGGGCATGCAGTGGGATGCACGGCTGCACGGGGAGCCTGAGCTCTGCAAAGGCAGGCTTAAGTGAGCTCTGCAAATAAGCATAGGCAACTGAGCAAGTGAGTTAGCAGGTGAATGAACTGCCACGTGAGCCTGTGCATCTCTATTTATTAACTGTGGGCCAAGATCAACGCTCTCATTGGCCACACAATGACCAATCAGGTTGGCAGTCAGCCAACCTCACCATAACAGGCAAGGAGCCACAGGCCTGGACTTTCCAAATATGGGAATCACATGGGCCTAGCACCCGGCAAGCGCGAGCTGCGCGTGTGGGGGCTTACACAACCTAAAGCCTGGGCAGGCCAGACTCCACGGCACCAGGCCCGTTGTGCCCCTCTGCGCTCACCATGTGCTCACCTCTGACTATCAGCAGAAAAACATGTCCAGGTAGGGCAAGGCATATACAAGTCTATTTTTGGGCCTATGGGCCCTCTACAACAGTCCTGTTCTTGATTTCTTCCCTCTGATTCTCTATGTTTGCCTTCTCTGGAGCTTCTCTAAATCTACTATATTCTTTTCAAAATGGCATAACAAGAACACAAAGTTCAACTTTCTATCTGACATCTGGTAACGGCCAAGGATTGCATTGACTTTTTCAGAGACCAATTCAGCAATGGCTCCAGAGCATCTCCTGAATTTCATCTATGATTAATCTGTAGTTATCAACAAACTCAGTCACTTAGCATGGTTAAATCCTTTTGCAACACTATAATCTTTTCACTCTTTGTCACTCTATTGAATCATTTTGGATGATCTGCAAACTCTGTCACCTCACTGTCTCATTTATCAGATCATTTTTCATTGTGTTAAACACCACAAGTTGCTGTACAGATCATTCAAAACATTCACTGGTAAGAACCTTCCTTATGAAAATCTATTTCCACATTGATGTCTCAACCTTTTTTTAGCCAAAAGAAGGCATTCCTTCTTAATAGAGAATTCCAAGTGTGATTTAGTGATCAGATTTATCTACACCTTTGATTCCTTCATAGATTTCAATACATTTAGACATATGCTTTACCTCTAGAAGAGCTGTGTTGACAATTCACTTCATGATCATCCAAACGTTTATCTGTTTCAGTGACTGCTACGGCTTGGCTTTGACTAATTCATCTGGGATTCAGTGGGCTGTAGTTTTCATTTCAATGTAGCTAATTCACTTCAAAGCATCCTTAGGTGCTTTTTCAAAAGGAATGAGACACCCCCATTCCAGTGCAAGTGAAGCTAATGCCACACTCAGGAATTTAACTATTCCCTATTTGAGATATTTTCAAATTTCATCTTTGCTATTTTATAATATTTATTTTCCTATTTTACTCTTCAACCATTTCTTTTGCAATTCAGTTTGAAATACTCTTCAGATTCCTGTCCCCTTCCTTCACTGAGAGCACCTGCAATGCGACAGTCTCCCTTGCATGGAACACGCTGTTTAAGAAATACATAACGAAATTTACTGGTAGTTTGTAATTTACTCTGCTAATCCAACAGGACTTTCACTTTTTAAGGGAGATTGGGGATTTTGAAGAACAATCTTACAGTCTTTTTGAAACTCCAGTAGAAGTAAAATTCTTCATGTTAACCATTTTCAGCTATTTGCTTATCACATAGATTTACGAAACTCAAATCTGCTGATGGTAAATTCATTATTGAAATCAATGACAGGTGCTGCTAATAAATTATATGCCATAAGATAATTTCCCTAGCTCTTCAACACAGTAACTACTTGCTTTGAAAGCTACTGCATAAGTATCCACATGGTTTGTTACACAAGCAGCAGAAATTCCTTTCTTGAGACATCAAAGGACAAAAAAAATGTCAGCCTAACTCTATTTTGCCTCTAGTCCTTGATTTAAAAAGCTGATGGGAAAATGTCAGTCTGTTTTCTGGAAATATAATTTACTCTGACAGTCCAAACAGAATTTTTCTTTTTTGAGGAATGTGAAAAAATATAAATATTTCTGCTCTTACCTCTGTTGTAAGCAAACATTGCACTAGAATATATTTTCCCTGTCTTCATCTTCCTATAAATTATATACATACATGTGTACACATAAAAAATGATCAGTGAAGATATTCTTAACTTGTTCCCAGAATAAAAAGGCTGCTCAGGATGAGAAAGATTTCAGCGTAATAAAATATGCTCAAAACTTGTTTTCTTGTGAAGAAGAAAAAGACCTGGAGGACAAATGGAGAAGCTAGCACCTTCAGAGCAGCTGGCAGTGAATTACAACTGTACCTTTTTACCTGTGAAGTTTGAAATCAACAAATTTGGGAGAATCATGGGAAAAAAATTAAATCAAATTTCTGCTGAAAAAAAGAGTCCTTCATCGGTCATCCTCTAAAGGACACAATATGCCTGTTTCTCATGAATCATTAACAGATAATTACCCTTATTTTAAAAAGCATTATTGATTGTATCATGATTGTGTTAATTTTTAAGGTGTGTGTGTGAGAGATAATATATTGAAGAATAAATACTCAAAGATCCTAGCAAGAAAATAAATTAATAAATTTCAGTAATGGTGCTATATGACTTTAAAAAAATTCCATGTATAATAGATTCAATTAATACAAATTAATTTCCATGTTCCACTGACCCTTAGCAAATTCAGATTAGAAAACCCAACAGCACAGTAATAATGGATGAAGTTGATTTATTATGTTTTCCTATTTACACAATTTCAGCACGCTCTGTATTGTTCATTAATTTTTATTGGTGATAAAATTCATATGGATCCTTATAGTTTGCTTCCTTTACATAATTAGCAAGCTCTCCACTGCAGATCTTGGTCTATGAAGATGCCTGATTTAACCATTATTCTAACCTTACAAGGAACAGCAGCTTCTTCAGTGACATTTAGGGGCTTATTTACCATGTAAAAAAGAATCTGTTTGAAGCAAGGCTGTTATGCTAAACACCTGCTCCTTTAGTCTGTTCTCCTAAAAAAATACCACTTAAGTGATTCTGCCTGTCTGAGGCATTTTAAGTCTATTGGCTAGTTGCAATCAAATTTAAGGGAAAAAAAAATCCAAGATACAAAGTTCCTACGAGTAATAAGAGTAATGTAAAGTGAAAAGAGCTACTCACACCTGCAGAGACAGAAAGGTAGAAGGAGTTTCCGTTTGGCACGAGTATATTGATTGCCCAGTCAGGCTAGCTGTAGCTCCAGGATGTGCACTCTTTTATCCCAGTTTGAAATGCCAGAAAGGAGAAAATAACATCAGTAGTGCTGAGGGCACTGTGGGATGATTTAGGGTCATTGCACTTGAAGGATTATGCAGACAAGAAGATCTGGGTTTGTCACAGGAAACTAATATTTGTAGGAAACCACTCTCTGTCACTTCACTTGCTCACAAAAATACTTGCAATATCTTGTAAATGATGTTTGAGTATGAATTCCTGTTACATTAATATAGCCCCTGAATTCAAGTTCTACATCCAATACTTTCTCCTTTTTTTTGCAATTCCAATAAGTAAAATATATAGTAAGACATATGTTATTGGATTATAGAGATCACTACTACTTTCAATTTCTGGACTTCATTGTTGCACAGATTGATATTATCAAAATCCATTCCCATTGCCAGCAAGTTCAATTGAAAATGTAAGCTTAATAGTTCCATCAATGCATTGTAGAAAGGGAAAGAAAAACTTCTGAAGCAGTGAGAAAATACTTGTGATATTGAAAAAAGAAATGAATTTGAACCTTAATGAAAATCTTATTTTTCAAATGTACTTTGATAACTTTCCCTTAAAACATAGTGAAATAAATGATAACTTGATATATACATGATCAGCGTAGCTCATGCTTCCTTCAAGCGTGCCCTTTCCCCTTACAGTCTCCCAAGAAGGCTGACCTCATCAAAAGTCCATTCTCACTTTGTCGGGGGCATTTCTGTTAGCTTCAATGTGCTTAAGTTCAGACATCATTGTACAAGGATACATTGTACAAGGATACAGTAAAATCCTTTAGTACTTGCTTGCCAAACTGCCATTCAGTGGAACTGCTGTGTGGCAAGGACAGTCTTACAAAGACCGTAACATCTCAACTTAAACAGCAACTCCAGCTCAACAAAACTGCTAAATGCATGTGCTGGCATAATTGTGCAAATATTTTAACAGTTAGTTTTTAGATAAAAGTGGTATAAATATTTTGTTCATGTTATTCACCTGTGTACAGGTGCCTATATCTACTTGTGTACTAGTGTATATTCACTTATTCCTCAGAAATATAAGACATAGAGTAAGATAGGAGAAAAAATAGATATAGAAGAACAGCAAAGCACATGATATTTGTTGACCCAAGAGCAGATGAAATTGGGAGAGTTTTCAATAGAAGCAATATGCACTCACAGCAGCATCTTAGAGATTAAAATGGGAGGAAAAGAACATACAAAGTCAATAGCATTGACCAAGAAGTGAGTACGTAAAAGCCTGGCTGTGTGTGTACAAGCCTGTTCTCGTTTACTGTTACACATCTCTGAGCATGTGTGTGTGTATAAGCAGGGCACAATTCCTGAATGCAAATTCCAGATAAATGAATTCCAATCAGCATGATTTCGTAAATAGCCTCAGAAAATTTAAACTATATGATGGCAAAACCTAAAAATCAATGCTCTTGATACTTTAATTGCAGAACACTGAAAAACATTTTAGTAGCATTATGCTCTTTGGGATTCAGGAATCCCAATGAGAGCAGAGGGAAACAAACTTGAACAAGGAAGATATACACCGAGTGGAAGAGATCTGGTTGGGGAATACTTAAGTAAAACTGGACATAAAGATGTCGTCCATGGTCCTTCGTGGGATGCACCCACATGCATTGAGGGATCTGGCAGATGTCATTGCAAGGCCACATTCAATAATCTGGTGGATCATATCAAATGGCAGAAGTGTCCAAAGACTGGAAGAAAGCAAATGCCACTCCTGTCTTCAAAAAGGGAAAGGCAGAGGACACAGGGAACTCAGACCACTAGGGGTCACCTTGAATCCCCTGGAAGTTTATGGAGCAAATAATCTTGGAAACCAGTTCCAGGCACATTAATGAGAAGAAAACCATCAGAAGTAGTCAGCATGGATTTGCCAAAAGGAAGTCAACACTGATCAACTCAGTAAACTTCCATGATGAAGTTACTGGCCTGGCAGACCATGGAAGAGCAACAGATATCATCTACTTGAGCTTTGACACTATGACCAATAAAATTCTCAGAGAGAAAATACATGTGGACTAGATAAGCACAGACAGTGAAGGAGATTGAGAACTGGCTGAATGGTTGGACCCAACGGTTGATGATTAGTGGCACAAAATCTAGTATCAGGTCACTACCAGTGTATTCCAGAGCCAATATTGGGTCCACACCTGTTTAACATCATTGCTAATGATCTGGATGATGAGGCAGAGTGCATCCTCAGCAAGTTTACTAATGACAAAATACTGGGAGTTGTGGCTGATGCAGACTGTTTTCAGTGGTGCCTGCTAATGGGACATGAAGCAGTGAACACAAACTGAAATAGAAAGCTCTATCTGAATGCTGGGAAATCTTTTTCCAGTGTAAGAGTAATTAAGCACTTAAACAGGTTGCCCAGAGTGGTTGTGAATCCTTCCACTTTGAAGATACTATACAGCCATTTGGATACCGTTCTATGCAATTGGCTTTAAATGGCTCTGCTTGAACAGTTAGGTTAGACAAGACAAGCTCCAAAAATCCCTTCCAACCTCAACCATTCTGTGATTCTGCTCTATAGGCTACCCATGACCTAGTCCACTTCTGAATTTCATAAACAGGGTTGCAAACTAAATGGTAAAGATGATTAGCCAGAAAGGTTTTAAATATAATGGGATTTTTTAGAGGACAGGTGGACAATACCAACAGATGTTGCATAAAGGAAAAGGAAAAGTATCTAGTGTGTTAAACCACAGCTGTCATTACAGATATTAGTGTCATATTGCTTCACTTGTGGACCTGTAACTACACATTGTTCAACATTGCAAGAAAAAAAAAAGTCAAAAAAAGAATCAAGCATGTATGAAAAAAATATCCAAACACGGAAAAGTTAAAATTATTTAGTAACCACTGAAAAGATCCAATAGTTAGTCAGAAGGAAGGAAATTACTTAGTGACATTTCTTTAGTCCACCTTATAGAGGAGCCATATATAATACATACCATTTGTCCTTCTGGAAATGCTCTGCCAATCTGTCTTTTCTTAATACAACTTTAACAAGCCACAGTGAATAATATCAAATCTGTTGCCAGCCCGGTCTGCGAAATGCCTTTATTAAAGTCTTTCATTAATGAAAGTACCAAAGTTGACAGTATGACAGTATTTAGTTTGTAAATTGGCAGGGATAAGTCATTTCTCTTCCTAAAATGCCATTCATTTGGGTATTGCTTTATATTACACTATACACTTGCTAACAACTGATTTTGCGTAATAACAAACCAAAGGAATGATTTGGAATGAAACAGAAAAATGGTTGGGTAGAGAAGATACAACACTTAGATAACAGATTGCATCCGAGGCAGCAGGAATCAATTCAAAGCTACCAAATAAATATCTTCATTGATTTAAAGGAAGCTCTGTGGTCATGTTCTCTCCATTGACTTCTGCGTTTCGCAGATCTCATCTTCTTGATAGTAATATATTAACTCAAGAGACTGGTTCTGTAAATCTGGGTAAGTCTACTGCATTTGTCATACTGCTTCAAAGAAAGTGTTACTGTAAATAAGTTTGAAATTCTACAAATGAAGAGTATCAAGCAAACAGAAATCCTGGATCAAAAGATCCTGTTCTACCAATCTGAGATTACAGAATTAGGCCCTATGTATTGTTAATATTTGGCCCTACTAACAATATAGAAATCAAGATTTTCCTTGAAAGTATCAAGTCAATAGAACTTATCTTTCTCAAGTTGGGCAGAACGAGTGATTATTTCAAAGAACAGAATTAAACTGAGTGGAAACATCCAGGTGGATAACAAAAATGTTTCCACTAGTCAACTTAAGACACAGAATTACCTTAGAAGTTTATAAAGATGAAAGTTATCAAAAAAATATAGTTTACTGAAAGGCACAGAGAACTGGGATGGAGAATGGCAAGTTAATAACTTATTCTTCATCACTAGAAGAGGCTGTTTGCTGATGTCAATGCACCTCACCATTCATAGTACACTCAATAAGAAGAGGTAGAGAATCACTCTCTACATGCAATTCTTAAACATGAGGCTGGTTTATTTGGGTTGAAGAAACTGGAACAGGCCTCAAGGTTTGGGGAAATTGTTGTGGGGTTGTTTTTACAAAGATGACTATAATTAACCATGTAAGGAAAAAATGGCATTATGGAAAGGTGTCTGACATTGGACATCATTAGATGAAATAGCTGCTGCAGCTAAAAATAATCCAAATATTTTCCCTAAGCTTAAGTCTAAAATTCAGTTAGCATCTCAATGAAAAATGAGTGGCCAGAATTTTATTTCATCCTATTTACTTTGCATGGATAATTTAGTGCAAGGGACAGACTTCATCTCTACCTTCATCTGCAATACAGTTTAAGATATCAACTTCTGAGATCAGTTAACACAAACAATGTGACAGTTAAACTGTAGTATACTTTGATGAACAGCTTTAGAGCATACAATCTCTTCTGTTCAGTGCTTTCCTTAAGGTCATTAGCATGATTTGTTATGAGGCAGGTAATTAGGTACTGGATATTTTACTATTGGGCAAAAAAAAAATTAATCTCATCATTACCATAGAGCTGCTTTATCCCCAACAAACTTGTAACCATAGTAACTAGATTAGAAAGTACTCCTCAGATGTTTAAAAATCCTTTTATTCTTATTAACAACACCAAACAATTAGAAATAATGGCACTTTCTTAGTATTTCCCAGTTTTCCAAGGCATCTGCTGCTCAAATGTGATTCTTCTGAAAGATCTTAAGTAAACAGGAGTATTTCAACAAGGCTGTCCATTAAAAATCTGTTAAAGGTAACAGATGTGTTCTGCTGGAGTTGTTTGTGTGACTATCTATATTTTTCTGTTAAAAAAAAAATCTTTAAGAGAAATGTTTCAGAAAAAGAAATAAATTTGAAGTGCTTTACTCACAATGATTTGTTAGGACATCAAATAGATATCCTTTAATGAAAATTAACATGCTGTAGTTTAATAATTCATGTACTTGCATTGAAAATCCTCGCATTTATGGGAGTGCTCTTCATTTCATTTCTTTCATTGCTGATGTAGGTTGGAATTTTTCCATGAAGGTCAGAAGTGTGCCATTCCTTCATGCATGCCACAAATCAGATCAGATGTTAAACTCTGACATCTCCAACAGTCCATTCAGGTCCAGCTCAGCATGGTATTACACATTTTCAAGAACAGCAGAATAGGAGGAAGCCTTTAGGTGTCTGTTCTTTCAGAATCAGAAGCAGCTTTGTTATGCAACTGTGATTGTATATTTATCAAACTTTGTATTCCCTCCTCAGTACTTCTCTTGGAAATTAATTCCTTTTCTCTGGGGAACAGAAACTTTTCTTCTAATCTCATGTCAAAATTTATAGCCATTACTTATTGAGCCAGTCTATTCCTTTTGCTTAAATCACTGTGCTCACTTTGGATCTACAAAGAACATTTTAGTGTGCTAGGCTGAACAAATTGATCTTACATATATATTTCTGCCAAATTTTACTGTAGTAATATCAGAACTTGATTTTTCTATAATCCAAATCTTCTATTGTTGAATTAGGACAAGTTATTTATTAAGACTGTCATTATTGCATAAATGCTACTAATCAATAATTATTTGCCCTTTTCTGTACATCTTTCAACAACTCTTTGTTTGCTGCTATGTTTCTGTACCCTCATCTGTGGATGTGAGTTTTCCTGTGTAGAATGGTAGATACATTTTAGTTCTCCTTTAATGCTCTCAGATTTTGATGCAAAAAAAACAGAATTCTTTCTACCTGAGTAATTCCATCTACTCTACACCCTGTAGTGCTTCCCAGGAACTAATCATTCCAAGGTCTCCCTGATGGCACCACTTTCTCAGCTGTCATTGAAATACTCTTGCCTTTTGGACAAGTCAGTCTGGGCTCTGCTGATGACCATCTCCTCTTTTCTGAGCACATTCTTTGGAACAGCCTGACCATTAGATTTTTTTTTTTTTTAATCCAGTGGATTTTTCCTGTAGATCTCAGACCCACTTCTAGTTCCACAGTAAAAAACACATTCTCTTGCTTCTGCATCAGTCTTAGTCATTGATATGAAGATTCAGACCAAGAATTGAGCTTCAGACCAACTGAGAAATCAGTAAGGAGTCCCACAGATCTTCCAGAGCTGGAAAGGGTTTTAGATGTATTGCCCCTGGTTTGTACATCATCCTGTTCTCAGTTAGGATCACCATTATCTTCCAGACTCGGGTGCTCAGCTTAGATAAGTCCTTCTCTTCCATCACTACTTTAGTCTCCTCCTTAGACTCTCTTGCTCTTCAGATTTTCCACTACAGCAAATGCACTTCTTAATTTGGCTTTTATTCTACTGTTCTTGATCATTTGTTGTCTTTGACATGTTCTCCTCTAACATACAGTCCTTTTGTCTAGATTCTCTTCATGGGCCAGTGGATCATGATCATTTCTCTTGACAATTCTATCACCTTTTTTTCAACTTTTGGATGAACTTTGGTATTTTTCCAGCTGCATCTTTAGTACTAGCCACTTCTCTTCTGTGAAGCATATACAATATACAAATAGCCTCGATCAGATATCCATTCAAAAATAATAAGCTTCCAGCAGCTTTTCCATTGAGTTATCTTCAGTTCTTCAGTTCCATCCCCTCTTTGTCTTTTTTTGTACTGCTGCAGTAACAAAGAAGCTGTGTTTTCTCTTTTGCTTATATTCACAGCTCAGAGGAGGAAAAAAAAACCTCTTCAAAGATCTTAAAGATTTCTATCCTGTTTCTTGCTTTTACTCTTGAGCTTCTATTTAGGTCAATCTTTCCACCTAATTGTCATTTATCAGCTAACATCAGAAATGGGGATCATGTACAGTATCTGATACAGATTAACTAAACAAATGCCCTCTCCATTCAAAAGGACAAAACAGACAAGCATCAAAACCAGAAAAACAAACAAACAGAGAAAAAAAAACCCATACAACAAAAACCTCCGCTCTTATTGTATTAAAACACACTCTTTGTAGGCAGCCTTCTCTTCTAATGTCTGGACAAAGAGATGGAACTTCTTGTCCATCCCCATAACTACTTTCCTGTACTTTGAGCTCTGCATTAGTGTAAAGATCAAACTGGTAAAAGCACCATCATTCAGTTCACCACAGCTAAAGCCTGCCTGAAGAGTTGAAGAGCTGCATAGAGCCACCACTTTTATGTTAGTCTTAGAAAACATTTCCACAGCATAGTGGTGAATAACCTGTCACCATGATTACAAAATAATCCTACATCCCACTGGTTTGTACCTCATTTGACTTGATGTGGACAAGTAAACCAGAAAAGTAACATATGGAGAGAGACTAAAAATTGAGTATCACATCCCTGTGCTATATCAGCAAGAGTTAAACAAAACACATCAATAATAGTCAACAGTTGTAGCCTGGGCCATCTGGTCACAAAGGCCCATATTACTGAGATTGCAGTAAACTCTTTTTATCTCACTATTTTCCCTCAGGAATGAAGGATAAAATGCAAAGGCTTAAATTCTGTGAAAAGGTGAGATTCCTCTACCAGTAAGCACAGCATGTCTACGATATTTAACTAAGAGGTACCCTAGTGAAGGGTGTGCAAATGGACAGACAACAATCTAATTCCTAAGTGGGTATTCTGGAAAGTCAGTAACAGCAGAGAACAGCCTCTACACTTGTATTTCCTGGAAGTGTGTGCACTTCCAGGCAGCATAGCATGGGTCAGAAACCAAGAGGCAGTCAAGACAGATGAATAAACTTCAGTGGCAATTTGCTAAAGCGGGTGAAAGGGAAAATAGCACACTCAAGGCGCAACTGAAAACCCAACTTCAAAGCAGACTGCATGATGCTGTTAGACAGAACTAGTCATGTCTGAAATGATCACTATGTTGTTTTTTTCATTTGGCCAGTTTCATATTCCTGATAAGCAAAAAAGGTAACATTACAGCAACAAAGATGAAAGCAAACTAAAATTTGGGATTATTTTCCACACAGGAAAATGACTGGTTATTCCACACACATGTTATTGTATTGCAGTTCCTTGTTCCTACGTTATTTCATTGCTATGCTTATTGCTATATCTACATAACATATGAACCCTGCAGTTCAGTCTCACAGAGATTTGAGAGAAGTTCAGACACTGCTCACAGTGCTGGGCAGATGGAAAACCACTCTGGTATGAGATGAACTGCGGTACCCATCACAGCAAACCCACAGGAGTCAACAATTGCCTGGCTGCTGGCAGTTACATGACAAAAATTTGATCCCAAATCTGCTTTCCTTTCTTCTTCCTTTTCATTTTAAAAACTCCATTATAACATGCAAATTATCTATTCTTTGTGTCCTTTATTTCTTCTGAAAAACAATATAGAAAACCCATGACTGCCAAATACATCTGCAATGTCCCTTTGCAGTGATTACAAGAGAGCAGAGGCAAAAAACCTAAGTTCAAAAGAAATTCACACATATCAGAGGCTGCAATTCATCAGTTTGTGTAGTGTCCTATTGAGGCTTCTGAAGATGAGAGTCAACATATTGTGAAAGGAAATAAATGTGTTTCTCATGCCTCATAGAAGGGAGCATATAAATTAATTTTTAACAATTTGTGAAGCTGCATACAAGTTCTCAACAAACATCTAAAGTTAAATGAGAGACTTGATCATCTTTTCTACAGCTGAAACAAGTGCATGAATTAGGTGTCTAAGGCTTTTGAAATTAGTACAGACTATTTTATTTGAAGACTTCTTGGCCTAGATTATGAAGTTCTGTGACGTGTCAAAAAGACATAAAAGAATTGCTTTTATTTTCAGCATTGACTCCTACAATATTTTTAGAGAATAGATTTTCTTCCCTACCATCAGTAGGTCTGAGGCTTCAAGCCTTTTTATTTATGCTTTGTTAAGCATTCAGTTGCAAATTACTGCAGTTGACCTAAAATGTTTCATTCCATTATTTTAAATACTTGTAAACTTTTCTCACGCTTGACCTGTACATACCCTGTGTTACTACTTGCAATAGACTATGGCCAAGATAGTCATGTCTGGATGCATAAATAAGAACTATACAGAAAAAAAATGTATTTAAAAAACTTTAAAACTGCTGTCAGTTCAAAATATTCCAAGCTGTTGCCCATTTGTGGTTACTGTAATTAAAACATTAGTTGAGGACAGGTATCTCAAAGCTTTTGAGAAGCAGGCTGCCAGATGCTTTCACGTTTCTGTGTTTGTACATCAGCAAATTCATTTGTGATCCCTGACTAGCATTTCAGGAGCAAAACAAATCGAGATGACAAGATGCTAGGAATACATTTAAGCACAAAGAGGACCTGATTCATCTCATTTTACTCAAAGAGTCTCAGTTACAAGGACTTGTAACCTAAACTCCCAATAAAAATGCTTAATGAAGGCAATTGCAGAGAACAGCTCAGAGACTACTTCAGATCCAAGAATTCACTGTTTATGAGCAGTAGAAGTGTGCAGGGAGAAATTAATCAACAACAATAAAGAAATGCTATAGATCTGTGCATAAGTAACCTTTTCAACTATCTCACTGCTTTACAATTGACAACAGAGGTCTTAAAAAAATAACTAATTATCATTAATATATTCACCAGCAATATTTATTGATCGTTAGTTCTCAAAACCTGAATTGTGAAGGGAGAAGTTCAGAAATGGCTTTAGTAACTTTAGGACACATTAAAAAATACTTCAGAAAGAAAGAAAAAACTTAGCAAAATTTATGAGATCAGTATAAATTATTGATGAAGAAAGGAGAGAAAATTAAATTAGACCTTTGTAGATTAATCTTTCTTTTTTTACTGATAGGAAAATAAACTTTCCTAATTATTAAAGTAAGCAATTAAGTGCCATCTGGCCAAATTACACATTGATTCTAGAGTAAAATTTTGCCCTCAAGCTGTACATTTTGCTCCAGCAATCATTGGTGAGAATTAGGGATGGCATTCACAGCTGTTTCAGCTGTGGTGTCACTAGCACACCTATCATGGTCAGAGTGATGCATAGGAGTCCCTGTTTCAAAACTGCCAACAGGCAAAATACATTCATGTAGGTACAACTTCTGACACATTTGAACAATTATAGAAAGTTTAGATTTAAGGATTTTGTATGCTGAAGCTGTATATCTGAAGTTCTGCAAAAGTGTATCTGCTTGCCTGCAGACATGAGAAAAACTTTCCACTTTTACAGCAGACCTTTGGAAACAATAAAAATTAAAAGTTGCAAAGACTTACTTTGTCTTTGGACACCAGAAATTAGCTAAAGACATTTCTTCCATTTAATACTTTACAATTCCTTCCAGATCTTGAGCACAGAAGCAAAATAATCCTCATTATATAGCAGGAAATTCTTCATAATGTCCTGGCCTAGATTTCATCCCCATTCTAACCCACAGATACACAGGCAGGCAGCAGCCTCTACTGCATGTAGTAGATGCATGAACACACATGCTTTTTACCCAGATGTACGCTGTTAAAGTCTGTCATGAAGTCATTTTCATCTGGCTACACAATATAAACAAAAGCATATCCCAATCTTCTCTCTTCAGTTTTAGGTTTCTTTTTTTTTTTTCCCAGGATATTACTACCAATGTAACAGACATCACAACACTTTATAAGAAATAGAACAATTAATGTCAAAATTTGATTGAGTTCTTGGTGACTTACCTTGCCAACCGATCGGGGGAATGGTGGTCTTTGATTTTCAGGAATTAATATTGGACTTGCCAAAATAGCCCTTTTTTGTCTTGGAATTCCAAGGTTGCCTTCTATCTTAAATATTTCCTGAAAAAAAAAAAAAAAAGAAAAAGATCAAAGACTATAGACAATGCTCAGTTGTTATTTCCATTACCTGCATCTTTAGGCAACATTAACAAGAACTACCAGATTCTAAGTTTTCTGTTTTCCACCAAATGATGATAATTTATTAAACTATCTAAATCTGTCAGGTTACTGCATGTATTACAGTGACAATGAACAGGCCATATTCATCTTGTGTTCCTCTAGAGTGACTTTAAACTTAAGCAAGTGAGTCTACTGTACTAAGATGGTGACTATCTACATTGTAAACCTTAGACAAGGTCTGGCTTACCTCAATTATCTACATGAGACCTATAAAAGGCCATACTTCAAACATCTTAATTTTCACATCTCAAGTTTCACCAATTTGGGCCACTTCTCAGTACAGGCTTTTACTCATACTGAACTTGTTGTATTATTTGAGACTGTTGCCATGAATTTACTCCTAATTAATGCCAAAACCTTGTAACTTAAAACTATAAAAAGACACCAAACCCCAGGTGCAACTTGGATTTTTTCCTCAGAGAAAACTTCATGCTACTGTATTAGAAGGAAAACATGTAGAAGCAGTTTATCACAGTATTACCAAGGTTGGAAGAGACCTCATAGATCATCAAGTCCAACCTGTTACCACAGAGCTCAAGGCTAGACCATGGCACCAAGTGCCACGTCCAATCCTGCCTTGAACAGCTCCAGGGACGGCGACTCCACCACCTCCCTGGGCAGCCCATTCCAGTAGCCAATGACTCAATGAAGAACTTTCTCCTCAGCTCAAGCCTAAATTTCCCCTGGCATAGCTTGAGGCTGTGTCCTCTTGTTCTGGCGCTGGCTGCCTGAGAGAAGAGAGCAACCTCCTCCTGGCTACAACCACCCCTCAGGTAGTTGTAGACAGCAATAAGGTCTCAATATATGAGCCTTTCTTTTTCCTTCTTCATTTTCTGGAGTATTTAGCTCTAGCTGAGCTTCAGGCAACTCAGCATTGATGAACTACAACACACTCTTCACAGTGGCCTCTGGCCCCTAGAAAACTCTGTCCATCACAGCTTAGCTTTCCCTCCCCTTTTCCTCTCTGACTCTCTCAGTGCTGTCTCCGCATGAATTGTGGTTTCCCGTTGATACCTCTTACACTCTCTACAACTTCCCTCTCCAAGCATAGTTACTACCAAGGTCCAAAACATCTTCTCCCCATCTCCCAAAGCTCTCCCTTTGATTTAGTTCTCTTTTGAGTAAAAAAAAAAAACCAAACAATTAAAAAATTATAAAAAAAAAACACCCCACAAATTTGTACTGTGTTGGGATTTGTGAAGCTGGAGGTGGTTTAGATTCATACTACTCATCCAGGTTATCATGACAGCTTTACAAGAGAAATCATAAGTTGAATTAGATGTCTAATTCCAGAAATGCAGTTGCATCCTGCAGATAAAACTTTGTTTTGTTCTCTCATTGCAGAAACTCCAAAGCCCAGAGTTTCTCAGTCAGTTCTGGAGTTCATGTTGTTATTTTAATAGCATATATTTAATTACATAACAAGAGCACCATCCCTAGGCAGTAATTTCATAAAACTGCAAAGCTGAGTGAGTTTTCTTGGTGCCATGATCTGGATAGCCATCAGTCAAGAATTCCAACAGGCTAATTGTGCTGCCATTTTTATAAGTGCTTCCCATCTAATAGGCCCATCATCACCAAAAATACTACTGTAGCTCTACTAGCTTTGGCATCAGTTTTCAGATTTGATAACAGAGAGAAGCAAGAGAAACTTCAGCAGTTCACTTTAGTCACGATAAAGTCCAAGAGCAGTGGGAACCATACAGAGAATCTCCTCCCACAATTTTGCCAAATTCTGCATCTTTTTGAGGCTCACCCTGACAGTAAGTACCCATCTCTCCCACAGGCTTTGCTACTTCTCTCTATCTTTCAGTCTGCAAGCTACTTGGGTCCCTATTTTTGTCTTTCAATTCCTCTCCCAAAAGAATTTTCCTTAATATAAATTCATGAGAAAGTTCAAGACAAAAACAATTGAAGTGTCAAATATAAAGGGAAGAGCTGAAGTCTGTCCAAAGGCAGAGGCACAGAGCAGGAAGCTTTCAAAACCACTGGCACTGTAAACACAGCAGACAGTTTGGCTGGCATGTGTCTGTGAGATTTCTAAGGAGGATAAAAGGGACTACCAGTAGAAGGAAATACCAGTTCTTTAGCTCAGCAGCAGCAGTACTCAGCGGATGACAATTTTAGTTCTGCTAACTCCTACATTCATAGTTGCCCTTCAGCTAATGGAAATGTAAGGAAGAACTCCCAGATGCATGCTCCTGGGAAACAAGCAAGACGTTTACTCAGATTTACGTTTCTGTATCATAGAATGGTTTGGGTTGGAAAGGACCTTTAAAGGTCATCTAGTCTGCCCCCTTTCAGCTAGATCAAGTCGCTCAGAGCCCTGTCCAACCTGTTCTTGAATATTTAATCACACTTTCTATGCTAATTTTATAAGTGAAAGGAATTTTCAGGTTGTTCAATATCTAGATTTCCTAATTTTGGTGGTGACAGACCCATAAGCAATTAATTACTTTATCATAACAGGATATCCTTTACATTTTGCCAGAAGGTTCACAAGTACAAGGAAAAGATGAATTATATTCAGTGAGCTGTCACTGTACTTACTAACACAAAGAAGTAAAGTTCTAAAGCAAGGCAACAGGGTGATAAGACAAAGCTTCCAAGTTTAGATCTCTGAGCAGGACTTTGGAATAACACCAAAAAAAAAAAAAAAGGAGAGGGGGAATAGTATTATTTGAGTACTATTTGTTTATTTTTCTGATCACAATTAGTCTGTTGCACAGAGAAGAAAGCTTCTGCAGTTTGAGCACTGAAATGCAAGCACTTCCCTAAGTATGCTGGGTTTTAAATCACTATTTCTTCAAGATTATTTCTCTCTTTCTCTTCATCTGCTGTCTGACAGCAACATGACTGATTAAATGAGTAGCCAAAACCATCACAGTGAAATGCTGGTAAACAGAACAGAAGTAAAGGTCAAGAGTACTTCATCAACATGTTTAATAATTCACTGCTGTTTGTGGTTATCATAATTATTTCCCCAATTTTAAAGGACAGGGGAAAGTAAGAATACTTTGTTTAATGCCAGGTGGCTGCAATTGCTAGTTTGATCTTCAACCAGTATATAAGATAGCAGCTCAGGAGTCTGAAATTGTGTGCACTTTTTTGGTTTTCTTTCTTTTTACCAGGGCTTCTTAGGATCACTGCAGTACTTAAACATTTGAATGAGTGGCTTAGTCACTATCCAGCAGCAGGCATCATTACTCTTGGCAAAGAAAACGTCATTAGAACTTGCCATGGGAATACGGTGGCTGAACACTGATATCAATTTGTCAAAATAATGGTAGGAAACACCACTGGAATGGCAATCTCTAATCCATTATGGTGACCACAAATGTGGCCATGTTTCTTGCCATTTAGTTGTTTTCATACACTAAGCTGGATGGTGTAAAATCAGGTCAGTTTGTAACACAAAACCAAAATTAATCAGGTGTTTGTTGCAGTTCCTCTGAAATAGCAAATAGGACACAGTATTCAATGGTATATCAGTCTTCCTATAAAAATCACATCACTATATAAGACTTAAAAAGTCAAACTACTTGTGGATTGGCTTCAGAATATTTTTTTTTACATAATTCTCAGCTGAAATGTCACAATTGTGGTGTAGTACTTCGTGTAACTGTTATTTCTGTCATCGGAATACTGTCGTTGTTAACAACAATAGTAATTAATGGCTTCTAAACCGTGACAAAACAGAAAAGTATTTTCTCACGTTGTTAGTAACAGGAAAAGCAAAGAAATATACTGGAATTTTATTTGCAAATTAAAGAACAACGACTTAAATAATTAACTGAATGATTAAAGTGAAGAATTGTGAAGGTCAGTGGCATACATGCAAACATGTGCTCATAGGTCATCTCAGAACCTGTAAATGACATCCTAAAAATCATACTGTGCACTTCAGAACATCAAGTCCAGCTAAAACCTAGTATGCTTAGGGGAATCAGGTATTTTAGGGCACCTAAGCTTCCAGGCTTGCGAATCGCAGTCAGATATAATACCTGGGTAATGGAAATTGCTGGGGGAAGTTGATTTAATTACCCTGGGTGTTTCTACTGTTATAATTGTTATCTAAATAGAAAGGCAGATCTTTACAACACCTAACTGATATACCCATTAACTTCACAGACACTAGGTAATCTCTGACTACAGCTCCGCTCCCATGCCATTCAGACAGTTATGCCATATGTATTTTTTCTACAATGGAGGTTCCTTTTATCTTTCAAGTCATCAAGAACATAACAGGAAAAGCTTTATTCTTGTTTGTGTAAATCGTTACTATTTTAATGCTAATTTATTCTAAAGTATTTTTGTAATGCACATGTGACAAAATGTCAACCATCACGGAGACAAATCTTACCTTTTGTTTGTGAAATGATACATTCCATTATTGCCCTGAACCTCTGCAGTATCTTCTGTGATGGAAAAGTTCTGTCTCTATTCAAGCACAAGTTTCATTTATGTTCACATCTACTTTATTCCATGTCAGGAAAGATTTTTCTAAGATAATAATGGACTAAATGCCATTAACTTTCCTTTTGTACACATTAACCATGAGAGTTACCTGTTCTGAGAATAACACAGAAATGACAACCAAGTGCCTTTTCATTTTTAAATTATCATTTCAAACTTTTCTTGTCATCATTTAATGAGTGTTATTTTTGTTTTGAATCATATGTGAATCACCCCCTCTTTTAAGGAAATCTTGTATTGTTCGACACTGCTCATCAAATATAATGAGGTATCCCTCATACAAGCAACCAAATATGCTCTGACTGCATCTGTCACACAGCACTGCAAATACAGGCTTAAGGAAAAAGACAGTGGCTGACCTTATGCCTCTATCCTCACCAAGACCCACTAACAACACATCATTCATTACCATTAAAAATACCCTTCACCCGTCTCTACTATGCTTACACTGGTTGCAAAGCAAACAAAACCAGATTGCTTTTACAAATTCAAAACTGGTGAAGATGTCCAAAACCCTTCAACACTGTAAGTAAATGCAGTGTAAATAAGGGAAGCATTCACTGATCCAGTTGTCAAGGCACACAAGCATCAAGAAAAGGGAACCACAATAAAAATTAACTTTGAAAACTTGGGGGTTAGCTTCTCTTTTCTTTTAATGAAAGCATTCCCATTGAGTAAGATGTCAATTTGCTATTCAAGATAGTACCAGGCACATTACAGAGTTCCAAAGCAATTTAAACTTTTCACAAACCTGATCCCTTTGGGACTTAACCAAAGCTACATAGAAAATTCACTGCACAGCATAGACACCAAGCCTTAACTTTTTACTCTTAATATTCTTGTGGAGTCCACCGAGTGGTCTCCTTTCTTCACTCACATTGGAGGAACTCACATTTAAGTACTTCATCTAGACCCCAAGTTTCATACATGCTGAAAACACCCTGATTTCAGAACGAGGAGAAAGAACAGGTATAACACACACAATACATATCTCAATTCTATGATATGATAAACCAATCAAAGATGAACCCTTTTTAGTGAGGCAGTAACCTATATAAAGCCACAAAACATGTGGATCAGAAGCAGACAATTTATAACTCCAAATGTACAGCAGCCATGAACAAGCTGTTCCAGATTTCACTTATGGGATATAAGGATAATTTCCAAACCAGAAAATTTATTTCTTACATAAAATAAATCCTATTCACAGCAGAAGTTGTCCTACCTTGGAAAAAAACACTTTCTGTGTCTTGCTGCAGGGCAGCCAGCTGTACGTATATGGGGGAAAACGAACACATTTTATGCCCAAGTTCTGGATTGCTCAAGTGCTCAGAAATTCATTGCATTATAACAGTGCTGCACAAAAGCAATTTCATGATACCCTAAAGCAGTAATACTGTATGTTAAAGTCATGTATACTGTGTAATAGATCTAGTGGCTACCATCCCGGTCCCAGGTCTGAAGGGATACATAAACCACACTTCTTCCTACTCCTTACAAGACTCCAAGCTGTTAAAACCTTCTCAGTTATGGCTCCTCAACATTTTTTTTAAGTTCTGTTGCCATGTATTTCTCTTCTTATCCCTCAAGTTCTTCATCATCTCCATTCCCTCCGCAAAATGACACCTCCAATTCCAAACAATGTTTACTTTCTTATTCTTTTCTAAATTCTGCACCTTCCTTCTGTTCTTGCTGTGTACTTCCTGCATTCCCATATGTTTCTTTTTCTTGTTCCAGGTCTCAGTGTAATTCTGGTTTTGTTTTGAAACACATTCATTCCCTAACATTTTTTTTTCCCTCATGAGCACTGATGGTACAACTCTACCCAAGCTGGAGTCATCTCAAACTTACTTTTATTTTTTTCCCAGAAATACCTATTGTTTCATATTCTTACACCTTCTTTTGAGAAATTTGTTTCTTAGCATTACCACTCCTAAACTTCCCTATTTCACCCATTTTTTTTATCAACTAACCAATTCCATTCCCCCTCCAAAAGAACAGCCAGTGGGAATATTTCTGAAATCTTAGCACATTTGGGAACACTGCTGTCAGAGGCCTTTCAGCTCATATAAGACAAGAATAGTAGCAACAATTCCTCCTAATACCATATCTTTATTGCTACTTTCTCTTTGGAAGTACACGAAGTACTGAAACAAATACATTTGTATATGCCATAGATCAATCTAGAACTGATGAAATTGCACCACCCAGGGCACTTTTCCCCTCTCCTCCCCTTTTCTCAGTACACAGCCACACCAGCCAATCAGGGCATGTACAAACTCAGTCAAATCACTACAGTTGCATTGAAACCTTGGGGTTTCAATGCAAGGAGCAGGACAGCAGAAAGAGAATTCCCTTGTTAAGCCACCAGATGAACCATGGGTTCCAAAGTTTCTTGCATCACACTAAATAAATGCAGGTCTTTATTAGAAGTACAAATTAAATCATGTCACGTTAGGCATGTTAGACATTTATACACACAAAACATTATCTCTTCCTTCTCTCACAATCCTGACAATCTAGAAAAATATCTTATTTTCCCAGGCATAAAATTTGCAGGGAGGAGGCTGGGAGGGTGAACGGTGGAGTTGAAGAACAAGGAATTCACCCTCTGGCCAGTGATTTCACAAAATCTGGAAAAGAAACCACAACGCAGACTGATTGTATCTCCTACAACCCTGCCCTGTACATTTTGACAAACTGAATCATGCATGTGTAGTCAGTTTGGCACACTTACATGAACCATGCTCTGCACTACACAGATCACATCTAGGAAACAGTTGCCCCGTGGTGAAAACACTTGTTCTACTATGAGTCTGAGGAGGCTGTTTCTTACTGCAGCGATCAAGTGCAGTTTAGCTGGGGAAGAGTATCAATACTTTCTGTTAGGACTGATAGATCCTTGTCTGCATTTAATGTTGCAGTCATTCACCCTCATGACTACTTCTTTCCGTTAGACCAGAGCTGTATCTTCTACAAGCAAAAATAATATGTTACCTAAGACTGCAAAGCAGGAAGAGATCACGTTTGGGTCACACGTACAACAAAGTCTGGATATGTTCTATTAGATTTGACTATGCATGCATAGTGCTCTGTTCTTGGGTTCTCCTATACAGGACAGACAAATGAAGTGGCAGTCAGTGATGAAGACAAAATGCCCACTTAGATTTAGGCTACAGCAAAACTCCCTATTCACTGGGCTGGATTTGAAATTTGGTCAAAAGATATGAAACACAAGAGTTTTGCATTAATCCACTTCACTCTTTCGTCCAGCTACTGAGAACAAATTAATTAACATGTGTCAACAGAGTCCAAAGAGCTGAAATTGTGGTGTATTAATCCACTTCACCACTTGGGCCGTATTTTTACTTTCAATACAAACAAATTAACAGACAGTAACTGTCTGATACCAGAAGCTTAATTCTATTCTGTGGTACAAATAAAGAGGCAGTGTTGCAGTGTCCTCTGGACAGCTTATTATCACTCAAGTGGTACTGAACTGAAAATACAAGACCTGAACAAGCCCTGTGTTATTTGGTCCCACTGTATCACAGAATCACAGGATATTAGGGGTTGGAAGAGACCCAAGGAGATCATCATGTCCAATGCCCCAGCCAGAGCAGGACCACACAATCTAGAACAGATCACAGGTGAACACATCCACACAAGCCTTGAAAAACCTCCAGGAAAGGAGACTCCACAACCTCTCCGGGGAGCTTCTTATGCTGCATCTTACACCCATTGCTCCTTGTCCTATCACAGGGAGCAAATGAGAAAAGCCTGTTCCCCAACACCTGATCGGCCCTCAGATGCTTATAAACATTTATTAAATCCCTTCTCAGTCTTCTTTTCTCCAGACTAAAAAGCCCCAGGTCCCTCAGCCTCTCCTCATAAGGCATGCCCTCCAGTCCCCTAATCATCCTCCTAGCCCTCTGCTGGACCCTCTCCAACAGATCCCTGTCCTTCTTAAACAGGGGAATGTGAGAATTCATTAAATTCACATGACAATGTCCCTTAGTTTTAAACCTTTCATTATTTTGGACAATCTCCAAGACTCACAGTATTACTGAAGAAGAGAGCAAGCAGGTGAACTTCTGACTTCAGTAAGAGTTATCTAAAAATTCTCATGCAATAAAAAAGAACTGTTTTAAAAGTATGACTATCAAGACATTTAAAACCCCAGGCATTCACTCTATTTTTTTCTTCTATAGAACTTGTAAAATATGCTAGTTAGAAACAGTGTCTCAGTTCTAGTTTAAATTTCCCGAGACTCAAAATACATACAGCTAACAGAAAAAATACAATTATAGGATGCCTTCCCCTCTCCCTCTTTTTGGAAAGAAAGGAATTAGATGTAGAGGGGAAAAGATAAAACATGCCCAAATAGTCTCACTTCTATTTGGAAGTGAAAAGAGAAAGCTTGAAGGCATCTAAGGTAGGGGGAGTTACAAAGAGGTATAGAGAAGGGAAAACAAAACAAGATACAAGAAAATATATATACAACCAGATTGATGGCAATGGATGGAGGTAGAATTAGGGTTTGTCCACCACGTGGAGGAATGACCACATGGTAAGACAGGAGAAGCAGCAAGGTGGTAGGAGGCAGGCAGGTGAGAGCACAAAACAGAAAGTTCCTCTGTTTTTATAGGGCACTAGATGGGAAGTGGGAGTGGGGTAATCACTACACCTGGGATCAGGTTCAAGATCCACCCTCCAGGAAGGTTAACCCTTTACAAATAGAAACATTGTTTTGGTTTTGCTGTATCCATTTTGGGGTGGGAAATCAAAGCTCTTTTGCAGAACATTTAGAAAACCAAAGTGAAACATGCAAAATGGAGACTCAGACATGGAATGGAGATCTCGGAGGATTCTCACATTTCTCCTTAATCACATGCTGGCAATTAAGTCAAAGTCAGGAAATTCAGAGTGTACCTGTCAAGAATCAGGAGCAAATTAATTGCTATACTGGAAGAGATCAATGATTCACAAGCTGTAATATCAAGCTGCTAACAATATTAATTGCCACATATTTCAGGAAAAAGAGCTTACAATGACAAGTGTTGTAGTTTACAATAGTTTGAAGTTTGTTTTTTTCCTGGACCAGAACTGCTGAAACTGGAGTACAGTTTCACAATACATGAAATGTGACAGTGATAGTTCAGCATTGTCTGGTTTTGAAATTCCATTGCTTGAGCATTTTGCACTCACAACCTGCAGTCATAGTAGCACAGAAATATTTATATTCTCTACTTCACACCTGTTGAATATCTCCATGGGATGAGAATGGTTGCCACCTACACCAACACGAAGTAAACATGTTTTATTCAAGTTTCCTGGCCAAGAGAAGACAGATCCAACGTTACTCCCAGTTTGCATGCCATCTGTTTGGCCACTTCACTGCTGGTCTTACTGCCTTGTTTTCATAGCACTGGGCTTGAGCTGCCTACCCTGGGTTTCCGGTCAGTGGGAAGCAGCACACAAGACTATAGAAAAGAAATAATACTCTCAAAACTGCCAGGGCAGGGTTGGAACACTCCATGGCTCGTTATTGACTACAATGGAGGGGCTGAGTAGGAACAGGTAGTCCAGCAGTTAAAGCACTCACAGGGATTAGAGAAGACATAGGTTCAGTATTGTTCTAATAATTGCTTCCAGACACTTTCCAGTGAACCACATTATTTTAGCACTTACACCCCACAGATCTAAAACCTCTACTCAAGTCTCTTGATTTCTGACCCAGTGGCTTTCTAAGAAAGAAATGATGCATTCAAACACCTGAACTCAGACCAAAACAGAATATTATCCACCCCTTAGTTCACACTTCATTTTTTTGTTCACATTTCCTATTTGTTCAGTTCAATCAGGTAAGTTTTATTTTTATCTATATGCATTGTCTTGCTCCCAAAGTCACTGAAGTCATTAAAGTCAGACCTCTGATGTCTGCTGCCTTTACTGACACACTGGAATTTAAACAGGAGAATTCTAGAAGTAAAAACCTGAGCTCTCACAGCTTGAGCTAAATCAGCAAAATCTCTCTGCTCCTCATAATTATCCATCATGCAGCTAGCCCCAGCAGAATCTCAACTGGACTGTATTTAAATGGCATTATGAATTTGTAAGATGAAGTCTTCAGTTCCCGTTGCACATGCCAAGTACAAATGTTCTGCTTCAAAATGTGACCAAAGACCCATTGTGTATATCAGATTATGCACAGCATGTTGCTTCTATGAAGTGCAGAATTTCCAAGGAATGTAAGAAAATTATTACTACTTTGTGTTATTCAGCTTCCTTTGCACCATTCTCTCTGATATTTGAATGGATCACTGCAACAAAATCAAACTATCAGCTTAGTGATTAAGGTTCTGGTTGCTATTTCCTGACCACTTGGGAGCAAACACAATATCATTTTCTTAGCTTAAAACAGCTTTATTTTGTTGAACCTATTTCATAGATAGAGGTTAATAAATTGCAGCATTCATAATTTGATACACTTATAGCCCTGTTTCAGTTTACAAACTGTCCATTAACAGACCTTGAAATCTGTGAACAAATACATTAGCTACCATTATACGCAAGTTTCTCAGATGAGTAATTTTTGATCTTCAGATTGCTCAGGCAGTTGCTTGGAAACATTTGTCTGTATTAGTTACACAAGTCATGTGGTATTATTTTTCTTTTCAGATTGGATGACTTCTGTGAATAAGCAACAGAGCATGAAATGCAAATTTCATGATATAAAATTCAAAACTTGCTTTCGGCAAGGATTTGATTTATTGCATTTACAGCACAAGATGAAAACAAAAAGGTTATCTTTGTGATCTGAGTGACTTGACAGGGGAAGCAATGCCTGTGCCACTTAGAGAACTAGTGGCATAAATTGCAAAAACAAACAAAAGCATTGGAGGGAAAAAAAAAAAAGAGAAATGGATAGAATCAGTGGAAACCATAGCCTAGGAAGCTTATTTGATCATTCATAGAAACAGGAAGATAATAAAGAATAGGATGGGAGATTGGAATAGTCATCCTGTAGAATTGAATGGAACCTGTGCAATAATGCATTTTATTAGTAATCTACATCGAAATCGTGGGTTTCTCTTCTACTGACCAGTACTTTCCAGTGATTAGTACTTTCCCAGATTAAAGGATAAGCAGTTAAATTAGAAAAAACCTACAAAGGCTTAAGTAAATTATTGTTATTTGCCTTTTCAGATCTTGGAGCGAAGAAAGCAAAGCAAGTTGTCTTGTTCATATTGATAGAACAGCCAAGTCTCATTCAATGGGATTGAAAAAGTATTCACTAGTATTTAACTGTGAATTATACAGAAATACAGAGGAATCTGATGCTATCAGCACAAGAATCACACACCTTTTTGTTTATTTGAACTTTGTAAAAGAACCACTTGTATTTGTCTATTTCTCCACTGACAGTAATGATTTTTCTTCTCCATTGGACAAAAGAGTTTACAGCAGCAAAATCAGTGGTTCAAAACTAAATATAGAATTTCACTAACAGAGGCTGCTTCTTTCAGTTGAAAAGAACCAAATATAGTAAAGTTGTGTTTCTGAGCACATTGAAACTGTGACCCAGTGTACTTCTAGGAGTTTTACATTCAAAATGTAACTGAAGTCACGAAGAGCAAACTAAACAACCCCCAAATGAGCAAACGTTGCTAAAACAATGGAGATAAACTTACAAAATAACACGGTTTGGTTCTGGTTTGTTTCCTAGTAAATATTTAAATCCAGGCTGCAAGGACTGATGGACAATAAAACCATCTGAAAGAAGAAATTCTACCCTTTTTTTTTTGCTGAATTACAATGTCGTATTGAGATCTAAAAGTACTTGGTCTGAATATATCTGAGGTTTTGCTGAGTTGTAATGCCACGCTGGACTATTAAGGCATCAGGCCTGATTTTTAGTCATACTTGTGATAGCCAGAAGAGCTATATCTCATCCCACAACTAATTAGGCAAAGTCTCTGACAATCATGGTACTCCCTTTCAATACAGTAACTCTGTTAGAAACAAATGCCAGCCAGTCCTAAATGACAGCAGGAGTCTCTAGCAGCTGACGCCTGACATCAGTGCAAAATATTTGTGTCACAATTGATTTAAACCAGGCTTAGTTCTGGGTGGACTATGACTACCCATGATTAAGATCAAATCCTTCTGCCAGTGGAAACAGCACTAAGCAAATGTGAAATATGTAGGCACTGTCATTGCTTACTGTTTAACAGCCTACCTCATAAATCTTGGTAAAGGCATTCCACAAAACCAGACAGAAGTAGTGTTGTATCCTGAGCACTTCCCTCAATATTCAGTCAGATGCCAAAGTGTTACTAATGAAGCTTTAAACCACTGAATATGAATTTGAATAGAAAACAAAGTGAACATTTTGCTTTTAGCAAAAACGAAGTCCTCAATAAATCCAAGTTTCTCCACTGCATACTTCCAATGTTGGCACAGAAACTCACACATTTCTTAAAAACCATAGAATCACTTTTCTTCTCCCTCCTTTCCCTAACATGTATCTCATCCAGATCATGCTCATCCTTTTTCCATAGCACATTGTTCTCTTCATAGCAGAGTACAGAAAGTTGGTTTAAGGAATATGAGCCTATGAGTTGCCATCCTTTGCTCTCCTTTAAATAAGGCGGGGGGGGGGGGGATGAAAAAGAGAACCAACATCCTGAGCTAAGACTAAAAGCTGCATTCATATTAAAGAATGGTGTCTTTTTACCATTAAAAATGAAGCTGTAGATTATTCTGTGCTGATGAAGTACTACAGTGGGAAAAGAACTTTCTCATAATGAACATTGCTGTGAAACAATTTATCTACAAGAGAAGACAAGTTCGCATAATCCATTTGTGGTTGATTCAGCTTCAGAGGAATTTGTTATATAAATATATCTCCCCCTAGGGAATTGCTTTGCCAAAATAACTAATGAAAGTGTTTGAGCAACTTAACACTGATAATTAATAGGATTTTTTAGCATGACAAGGGACAATGGCATCTTCCCATGTACATTATCCACCACATCAAGGAAGACACAGAAACTTGTAAACTCCAAGAACCAAACATATCAGAAAGCTGAAAATTAATTTGTCACTTTTTAAAATACTAAATCAGTGACACATTTTCAAGATCATCAAAACGTGTTTAATAGTACTTTCTTAAAAAAAAAAATTCCAGAGCTCAGTAATTATCACTTTTAAAATCTTAATTAATAGTTCAGTTGTTCAGCTGACATTTCTGATACTCTGCTATCGTGCTGGAATGTCTGACTAAACATAATCAAGTACCATTACATTGTTAGACACTTAGCTAGCTAGCGATCACAAGTTACATTTTAAGTTTAGGTGTCAACTCATCAAGAAGGATTAGCAGAGGTAACTCTTTCCCAATCTCATGAATAATACCTTGCCAACTACAGTTCTGGACAGACTTACAATTTACAGTGAACCTCGCCTGCTTTTGTGGTCACATAATTATTTTTATTATGCTTTGTGGCCACATTTGCTGCCAAAAAATGTTGTCCTAAAACCCCAGTGTGACAAAAATCAATTTTCAGATGCAAATGAGGGTGCCATAGGTGACATTTTTCATACCCAATAAATTGCCTGTCTGTGGCTTTGAACTAATGGACACATAAACAAGAGAGATTTGTGCCGAGGTGCATTATAATCTTAGTGAAGTTTTATGGGACTCATGCTGTACACTGCAAAGAGAAACTGAGAGAGAGAGAGAGAGCAGGAACAATTTGAGGAAGCCTGTAAGAACAGATACAGCCTTTTTTGTTTGTTTTGTTGAGGTTTTTTTCCCCCTGAGATCCATTTCTCATCTCTCCATGTTTCCTCCTTTTCTAGAACTTCCCTGCCATTCAGGATCTGTTCTGTGTGCCACGGCTTCTACCTCATTATTACTCTCCACCTGTTTTGTTTATTACACAGATGAAAAAGTTACAACCAGCTCACTCTCCCTCATCCTTCCCCCCTTTTTTTAATTTTCTCTGAATCACAAGTAGTCCAATATTTGTGTTAATGCATGAAGAGATATAGGTTAGTTCTGTGTTAGTACATCTACCTACTCACACTGCAACTTTCTGAGTAACTAGAGGAAATACATCAGAACTAGCATTACCTTTAAAAACAGCTGAGACTTTCAGTGCCCCCACTGCTCGCATCAGGTATGGCTACCTTTCAAACACATGAGGAGGGCTACATTTGCACAAAACAAATAGCAGGGGGTTTATAGGCTTGTCTGAAGCTTATATTGAATAATCACAAATTTCTTGAGCCTATAAATTTAGGTTTGAAGTCTTGAGACATATTTACTCTTGCAATACAAACAGAATTATGAAAAGCCAATGTTTTTAGGCTATGTTGATAATATTGTTTCCAACTATAGCTGAAATGAAAGATACGATTACACACCAGCTTTTCAAACCTCTTCAAAAGATGTAAGTAAAGTTCAAATCTTAAGCTTTTGAAACTTTAATCTCGAAATAAAGATTTTTTTTTTTTCCCCTTTTTGCTATTTCACCTCTTTCTAATGTTCAGAAAACATGAACAGCACTGAAGTGACAAAGAACTGAATCCTGCATTTGACTTATCCATATCCAGGTGCAAGACTGGGAAAATAATTTGTGGGGAAAAAAAAAAAACACAACATTTTAAACCTCCTTTTCAACCTCAACAAGTAGTAGTATTGTTGTCTGTCTCCCTTAGTTGTGTTTTGAGTTCTATTTGTTACAGGATAGGAAGCAGAAAAAGAATTTCTCCTGCTGCACATCTAGCTCCCGTTGCCTGAAAAACTCAAGAGCTCCCTTTCAAGTCCATAGAGCAGTGTGCCCTTTGACTTTGCCTGTCAACATCATCAACATCACAGTGAAACAGAACAGGCTTCTAAAACTGTGCAGGCATAGCTCTAAAAACAGAGTTTTAAACTTTTATTTATGCTACTTTGGTTGCCTGGCCAAATACCATTAGTGTATTCCTCAGAGGAAACAGTTTATTCCCATTGCCAGAGCAACGCCTGGCAAAGTGTGCATATGGAATTCAGGGCAGCAAGCCACAACCATCTCCACCCTGTCCCTTCTGCAAAGAGAAACAATGATGGAAAGTACAAAACATACTGTTCCCTGCCTTTTAAGGTCACCACAGAAATTTCCTTCATAAGCTAGATAATACATACAGCTTTTTTTTCTTCCATCACTCCATTTCTTCATGGTACTGTAACTCATACAAACATTTGGAAAGCAGATCTTCAATTCCAAAAGTCCACAAGTGACTTCAGTGGCCAAATTCCCTGATCAGATTAACTATCTGTAACACTGCTGGTAATGTATCCAGGTGGTAGAGAATTACCCTCTAGTAAATCTACATCTTAGAAGAGTACCATCATTCTTTACAAGCATGGCAAGTACTTCAGGGTTGCACATGTTGTAGATCAGAAGTGGGGAACTTAGAGCTCAGTTTTACCCCTTGTTACGATTCTTCCTTCCTGGAAGCAGCTTCATGTTGTATTGACACAAATCTTCCCCATAAGACTAAGAAACAGACCCCAAGATTTTCTGCTTTTTCTAGTGGTATTGACAGGATGGCAAGACACCAGCCAAAAGTCAGCTGCATTAGTTTCATCAATTTGTTTGTGTTTCACAACAGAAAAAGAGAATTTGGAATAGATCTATAATAGATAGATCTATAAAATCTATAGATCTATAGATAGATCTATAAAAAGCAAACAAACAAACAAAATGAACAAAAACCCAACACATCAAAAGACAAAGGGAAAATTTCTTAGATCCCAGATATGTTCTTTGGCAGTATATCAGGGGCAAACGATCTGCAAACAAATGTAGTGGAAAAGCTATTAATGGACACAATAATTTAATTGAAATATAGTAGATAAACTACGTCACAGTTTTATGAACACTTCAAAATCTTAGAGACCTAGTGTACTTTAGACTCAGAGTACACTAATTGTGTTCCAAATGTAAATACCACAGACTTAAATGTACTAGCATTACCTGAATTTAGACTTGGTGAAAGTTTCTCTAAGCAGTCCCCTATTACATCACTCCTGCAGAGAGTCTGCTTTGTTTACAGTCACTATAAGAGTGCAGCATTCCAGTTTCCCAATAGTGAACATGAAACAGTCACCTAAGGAAAAACCTTCATAATTAGAACAAGGCAGGTGCTAAACCTATCCTTTGGCATACCTATGTATTTGTAGCTGGAGTTCATTATCTTGTCAGCACTGATTCTTTTTGAATAGGAAAGTGAAATAAAAAAAAAAATGACGTGTGAATCAACATCAACTGTTCTCATTTAGCACAGTGTCAGATATAAAATGTTGAGAATTAAGAAGATGCTTTCTGGTAGAAGAACAGACTTAGTATGTCATGTTTTCACAAGAGAACTACTCTATTGAATTACCCTAGTTGTCATCGTGCAATAAAAGTTACAGCATGTTAAAAGTTACAGCAAATAGCCTAAATCCCAAATTTATTTTCAGGTATTTTGAAAATTACATCAAGCATAATAAATGGGAGAAGCCTTTAAGAATAGGCAATTCATTTTCATTAGCTATCATGGAAACTGTGTAGCACATCCATGTGTATATTGAGAGAGACCGACATGCAAAAGGACTTCCACATAACTCAGCATTACATCACAAAGCCTTGGACATGTATTTGGAGAATGCATTTCATGCAAGGAAATCATAAAATTGTTTAGGTTGAAAGGGACCTCAAAGGTGATCCAGTTCCAACCCCCTGCCATAGGCAGGGACACCTCCCACTAGAACAGGTCACTCAAGGCCTCATCCAACCCAGTTTTGAAAACCTCCAGGGAGGGAGCATCCACAACATCCCTGGGCAATCTGTTCCTGTGTCTCACCACCCTCACTGTAATGAACCCTTTCCTAACATCTAGTTTGAATCTCCCCTTTTCCAGTTTAAACCCATTACCCCTCATCCTGTCCTTACAAGACCTCGTAAGTAATCCCTCCCCGGTCTTCCTGTAGGGCCCTTTCAGATACTAGAAGACTACTGTAAGGTCTCCTCAGAGCCTCCTCTTCTCCAGGCTGAAGAGACCCAGCGCTTGTAGCCTGTCCTCATAGCAGAGGTGCTCCAGCCCTCTGATCATCTCTGTGGCCCTCCTCTGGGTTCACTCCAACAGTTTGATGTCCTTCTTGTGTTGGGGGCTGTGGAACTGTACACAGTACTCCAGGTGGGGTCTGACAAGAGCAGAGTATAACACTGTTTTCAGAAGAGACTGCAAATTAATCTTCATGGACATGTGAAATAACAGTAATGGCATGCCAAAGGCGAGAGGAAATCTGCTGGAGATCAGCATAAGCACAAGATCTGTCTGTATATCCTGATATATGCTGAGTTTCTTACCCTTCTAGACAGAAAGGATGAAAGTCAGCAAACTCTACCTGGTAAACTGCAGGCCACATCAAGATTCCTAAGACACCACTGCTTCTGCTCCCTGAAACTGAACTTAGATGGAATCCACCAAGTAGTTGGCTTGGAAAAGAGTTAAACAACAAAGTGCAACAGCCTTAATTTCAAAATTACTAGGTTTCTGTCAGCAAAAGGCAAAGGTCCCAAGAGCCCTGGGTCCCGGTAGGGCATAAATCCTACCCTGTCTCTAATACCTTTCCCTTAATATATTTATGGAGTACCTTCATTTTACACACAGAAATCTGAGGCAGAGAGTTATAGAATCAAAGACTCTCAGTACTGCTATGCTTTTCCCTTTCATCAATCTGTTTGTCTGAAAGTTCTTTGGACATTCTCTTACCGCATGTATGAACAAGGTCTCAAAAGCCACAGTTTTTGTCTGTCTTTCTATACCACTAGAGTAAATTGAAAGAGAAATAGTGCAAATGACAAATGTTTTTGCTCTCCCCCTTGATTCTCTCAAACACATTCCTTCATACTGAAAACCAGAGTCTTATCTTCCTATTGTCTAGAGTCCAGATTAATTTACCTTACTTCCCCCCCACCATTTTATATATTTAAAGACCAAGTATTAAACAAGTAATTTATCTAATTCACCATTTTTTTCTGAAACACATTTTCCTAGATACAGCCTAATGCACTGAACACCAACTAAAAGAAAAGACACAATAGTTGCCAGCACTGACAAGGAATTGGGAAAGCCATTAAACAAAACTGAAATAATTTATCCGCTTCAAACCTCTATGTCATATTTTGTACCATTAGGAGACACAGTAATTATGTCCCTCAAGTCAACCAGCTATTTTTCTATTTAGCAGACAAATATTAAAGGAACTCCTCCCCTTTTATACTTCCAATACATTTCTACTACACATTTTTTTTCTTTAATTTAAATATGACATGTTATAGCAGGAAACATTACCATTTGGAATACAGATGATTGATCTTTTCTAGCAGATCTCGAGTTCATTAAACATCATAGGATTGAACAGAATCTGCCTGATGGTATTTACAAATTTGAGATGGAATTTTAAAGTAATTACAGTCAATAAATAATATCTGGGATTAAAAGCCACTGAAAAACTGTGAAACTTTTGAGCTACTTGATCAAAAAAAGCATTAATTTTGTAGGGATTCAGCTGAAGGCACAAACAGCTTCAAAATTAACTGAATACATTTTTTTTCTTCCCTGTTTCACAGACACAAAATGTAACTGGCATACTGTGACTGCCCAGTAACATTATGCACAATTAATATGATGTATATCAACTTCATACTAATAGTGTCCAACAGAAAAGACTACATCACATGAGAGTCCTACTAATGCATTCAGTTTTCCTGACAATTAAACAATATGGAAAGCACTAACAATTAACATCAAGGTCACCCTCAAATACATTTTGATTTGGACACTCCTCAGAGCAGATTTATGAGTAGATTCACAGCTCATTAAAGACTGTGGAATGACTCCTGTTGACTTAATGGAGATTGCACTTGGTGTGCTGCTTTCTGTGTTTTCCTATGACAGATTAATTACACGGTTTTGTGAATAATCAGGGCTAAAATCAACCCTGTAACTTAAAGCCTGAAGCTTCACCTCATGTATGCATGCAACTCTGTCAGCAATCAATTTGAGTGTTATAGATGTGAGCCCAATTGAGAGCCAGGTCTTCCCCAACTTTGACTTTTAATTGCTAAACTGAAGTTTTAATTGACTTTAATAACTGTATCAGCTTCAAAAGGATGATTGTTGGGAGTGTGGGCAAAAGAGCAAACCGTGTAAGTACAACACAATGGCACAGAAAAAAACAAAATTGTGTGCTGATAAAGTCAGAAAGTGACTTACCCTGCCCTGCACAGCTACACAAGTGATAAGTACATGTAGTTCTAACTACCCGTAGTTCTTTCTACAAAGGTTGAAGATCTTCTTCCTTCACATAGACTAACCATAAAGGATGGGAAATGGGTACAACTTTGTATCACAGTAAGTTGGTTGCACAGAAGAATTAACAATTTTTCCCTTTAACTGCTACTGAAACAATTTACCTCTGCTGAAAACCCAAAGAGGGGCAAATAAAAATTATTCAGTGTTAAATTGAAGGTGTTAACTGAAAGAAAGAGGAGAAAATAATCAATTGTATCAACTTTAAGGAGCAAGAACATGACTGTTGAAAAATTACCACATATATACATATACCTTCATATATATATAAAGCTGCATATTCATATTCCTGTATCACATTTCTCAGCACAAAACTAGAATATACTCATTGACTAGAACATTTTTTAATTAAGTCTGTCTTGTAGATATCTCACATGTATTAGCAATGTTTCTACAATCATAGCTGGAAACTAAATACATGTGAACATTTCCAACGAACCTCTCAGTATGGAGGTTCCATTTTTGATATAAGTAATTACAGCCAACCAATGACTCTGTAAGTGACAACTGTCAACCAAGCCAGTGTCAAAAAAAAAACCTGTGAAATTCCCATTTTCTAAATCAGGAATTCAGTCTAAGTGGTTTATTTCTATCAGCAATTTTGCTGCAAAGGGCTGGTAGGATTAATGTATGCTAAATCAAATAGGATAATTATGACACTAGGATTCTGTAATCTAAGACAGATGTTTATAGTTTGCAGCAAGAACAGCAATAAGAACAGAAGATCTGGTCTGAGCAGTCTTGTTGCCAGATGCTGCTACACTGGAGCACGAGTGAATACACCTGGTCCCACCAGGGGTTTTGTCTACCAACACTGTCTTTCAGCAGCCATGAAATTTCCTGTCAGACAGAATTGGCTGGCTTTTTGTTTCATCTTCAGGGAAAAGAAAAAGTCACAGGTGTGAGAATATTCTTCCCATGCAGAGGAGAAATTGCAAAGTGTAGTGTTTGTTAGTCAACCAGGGATTTTGAGTTTGCTGGATTTTTTGTTAATGAGTTCAACAAACATCCAAATCAAAATGAGAGCTCTTAAGAGCCCTACTTGATGGGGGTTGACATCTGACCTGTGTTTGAAGGAATCTCTCTGCATTTTGATAAAGACTTTTAAACTATTAGCTGTGCAAACATGAACAGATTTCTTACTAGTTTTCCTGGATTTTGGAGAGGTCAAAACAGTCAGGTGGTACTAAGGTGTACTAATCTCAGTACAGGTGTAAAATTTTCAGTATCTCCTAAGGTAGTCAAGCATTTCACAGGATCATAACCTTGACATCTCTACACAGAAAATTCTGTGTTGGTATCTGAGAATGACAGTTTAGTGCATTCTTCCAGATTTTTAAAACCTTGGTCTGTTACTTTTCTTCCAGATGAATCGAGGATAAACCTCTGTACAGCAGAACAGTGTTCAATACCGTATAAAATCCACCAAAGAGCAAAATCACCACCCCCCCAAACATTCATCATGTTAGCATGCAGCATCAAATAGGATCTAGTAATTGGATTTCTTTTATTTTTTAATACCTTACAGATTATCACTAAGTCTTCAAAGAGCATAAATCCTCATCTGATGTATGTATTTTGCATGCATTCTCTAGCAACCCTGAGAAGATATTGGTCATCAGGCAGACACAAAGATGCTTAACAAAGTTGTTTCTTACTATCAAAGACCCTACAGGTCCAAAAAAAAAGTCTTGTCATTTATACCCAACCACAATATTACTAATCTGCAGACAAAGTTTGCACACAAGAAAAGAGAGAGACTCCAGATTTCCCCTTGTGACTACATAGGTCATATCACAACTTCTTTGACAGAGATCATTTTGCCAAAAAAAAATAAAAAAAATTAAAAAAATCCTCCAAAATGGTTCAACTCTTCTGCCTTGACATTAGCTGTAGAACAGGGTACTTGGACACATAAAACATCTAATAGTTCTGCAGTGTGATTAGTGCCATTGTACAGACAGACGCACTTTAAAGTTAACATTTAACCCATTTCTGATTGATGATGCAAAGAGAGACAATCTTGAGCAGTAGAAGCTAGAGTTTAGTCCACAAGAAGGCCAGTACACGAGTTCTCATTTCAAAAGGATTATAGCTTATTCCTTATCTTAAAAAGCTGTGTATATTAGATCCACAGTTCATTTATCTGAAACCCACAAACTAATTCTAGAGATGGAAAAGAAACTATGATTTCAAGATAATTCCCTGCTGAGTTCAAGTATGTGCCAAATACTTCAGCAAGTACAGAACACCAACGCCCATGATGTCAGCTTAGTTAAAGGTAAATTAACATGGATCTGTTCACAGTAGTTTGAAGTCAAACTCAGTCTCTCATTTTCTACCACTATATTCACTTGATGGTTACTTTAATCAAGAATTTATATTTTCCCTAGTAAGGAAGGATTTCTGTGGCAACCTAAGTATTAGCAGCAGCCAATTGGTGTACAACACAGGACTACTGGCCACTTCAAATTAACCTGCTGTCCTTCCACTCTCTTCCTGTGCAATCACTATCCCTAGGTGCCCTCTGAGTAAGAAAGGGAAATGTATAAGCAACTAATAAAACAAGTTTTTGTAAGAATCAACTGCTTAATGCAAAGGTTATTCAGTTTGATTTGGTGGTGAAATCAGAAGTGAGGAGCTGAATGACTAATAACTCCAAGACGACAGTAAACATTACCAGAGTTGTTTGTTATGGAGATGCCAAACCATATTACACTTTAACAGTGTCATTCTTATGTTGAATATTTCTTCAACTTGCCAAGTTATTCAGTTAGTTAAGGTACTTAAGAAAATTAGCTGCAAAAAGATGCAAAGGAAGATGTGGCAGAGCTGTGATGATCAACAACTAAAGACTTTTAGGTGCAGAAGGAGCCATATGTCCTTGCAGTGTCAGAATCAATTCTTGAAGGAGGACAAATGTAGATTTTTATCCTGTGATGCTCCATTAAATGTGTAAGATGTGGGTTGAGATAGGTGTTACTGTAATAACCATAATAAATGTTCCTCTAGGTTTGTGAAAACCAGCATGGAACTATTGGGGCAAACATTAAGGACCATTATTGATGTTTCTGATGGAGAGAAATGACTAAATCTGTACTAGGGAAACCATCCTTTCACATGAATAATTTCTCCTATTATGGCTCTCTCTCAAGTACATCCTGTTTCTGGAGGCTGATGGAAAAGCTTATAATGGTAAAACACCAGCAATGTTTTGTGTTTCTGATGCAAAAAAGAATCTTGAGTTTAGTTTAGAACACAGCTTAATTTGATCTCTTCTTGAAATTGTCTTGATAAATCTGAGGTATCACTGGTGAAACTGGGGTAGGCGTCATGCAGTAACTGCATCATTCCTAAACGCCAGATGAAAGAGCAGCTGTGGGAGAAATGGACAATATTTCTTCTGCACCAGAAGTCTCAGGCATTCTTCTGATTTCTGTAACATCTCTTGTCCATTATGGATTTGAGGACATTAAGGATGTCATGGCAATTTTAAGACTGGAGAGAAATCACCATGTCCTTTCCCCAACCCTCTTACTTAAAAATGACTGTTAGTATATGAATGTGATAAAAAAAGTGTTGTCAAATAAGTAGCAGCAATAAAGGCATCTATGAAACGATAGCTTTTTACAGATGTGTGCATATTGACACAAACATACATATTCTTGCTCTGTGTACTTAACAGTTTAAGGATCTTACAGGATGAAAGCAGCTTTATAAATGAAAGATATTACACATCCTAAGAGACATCTACTTATCCTTTATGATCTTGCTTAATGTTCTACTAAATCATGCTTAGCCTGTTGCTTTCCAACTTATATCCTCATTTACTATAGTGAATTTGAAATTTAAACCTTTTCCAAATGGTTCTCTTAAATGTTCCCCACAGCTCTGGCACAAATTTCCACATGACTCCATCAGTCTCTGGAGATTAAAGCAGAAGGCTGGCATAGCTTCCTCTGCACCTTTGAATACTTTCAGGTTGAACTCAGAACAATAAAAACTTAAAAAAAGAAATCCATGTCAATGCACGATGGTTTATCTTTCATCCATTAAATTTAGTGGATTTTTTTTTTTAATGTACAATGGACAGTTAGCTTCCCAGATCATAAAATAAAGCTAATTCAATTCAAAATGTCATCATACAATTCATCTACCAGTCAAACTCTCATAAAAAATGTTTTAGGGACAAAAGATAAGTAGGTATTTTCTTGGCACTTTTTCTCAGGGTGAAATTCAGTTCAGATAAAAAACTTCAGCAATCTTTGAATAGCTCTCCTCAGATTTATGGAAGCTTTGTCATTGAGTCCTATGGATGAAAGTAAAGACTTAAATATGTTTTAAAATAAAAGAGTAAAAAATTGGTTGCATTCCAGAACTGTTTTCTATTCTGAGTTTCCACAAAAAGTTTACTCCCGAAGCATATTGAACAAGAGTGATTATGTCCTGTGGATGACACCTGGTTTCTGCAGGGAGAACTAAGAGAGAAGACTAAATGCAGTTCAAGGCTGAAAGAGATTCTAGTTTTAGATATTTTTAATAAAATGTATTAATTTAGATTATTTTTGCCCATCAACTTTCATTAAACTGTTAATAGTTTGGAGTAACTAACAAGGTTTGTATTTTTTCCAAACCCATCTACTTTCACCTTTGAATCGCTGTTAAACGTATTCTATACCTAACTCTGCTTGCTGCTGAAAAGCACAAAGTCCCTTTTCCTGGATAAATATATCCCTAATTTCACAAAGTCTGAATGTAGATTACTCTTAAAGCACTGAATATTCGCAGAAGCTAACACCTTCTTGTTTCACAGTCAGTTATTCACGTTTCCAGTCTATAAGACCATTTTTCTCTCCTTAAATAACCAAGTGCTTCTCATTTACATGCTGCAGTTGTGCATTGAGGGAAATAGAAGGAAAACTAGCCCACACATTTGATCTAAGCATTTATACATACAGTGAATAAACTTACTCGACACTCTTTGCCCAAAAAAAGAACATTAAGTTAATGAAAACCACCAGTGGCTCATGTTCTTTATAGTATTTTCTCTAGTATTCAACTCAATATGTAATTGTTGCTATGGTAACTGCCACATCTCTTGGCACCATAATAATTCTCAGATAAATGGATCTTTGTCAGAGCAAACTCCAAAGCCAGTGTATATGAAACCTGCATTTCTTTGGTGGTGGGCATCTGCACAGCTAAGCTGGGAGTATAAATTCAGTTCAGGCCTGAGGGAAAGCACAAGCCTATAACAGAGGTGAAGCTCTGCTGCACAGCCAAGTGAAAGGGGGAGCATGGCAATATATGAAAAATCATGATGTCTGTGCATGGCCATGGGACTTGGAGGGTCACTCAGAAACAGTCCAGCAATGAGGTACAGCACATTGGTATGGCACTGTCAGACAAAACCTATGCTTCAAGGATTTGATCTGAAGTCTGCTGGAATCTGATTATTTCAGCTGGTCCTGGATCATACTGAAGGGCAAAAAGAGGAAGTAGGTGACTAGAATTTCTATGGAAGACAGCTTATTTCAATGATTAAGGAGAATTCTTATATAAAAGCAGCTCTTTGTTTTTTTCTCACAACAAAAGCTCTGCACAGAGGATTTGTATAAAAATATAGCCAAAAGAGCAGCTAAACTTTGCTACAGAACAACCCATTGATGAGAACAAACTCTTGCTTTCATTGACATTAAGATGTATTCTGTGAAACCTTCAATGTAGCATGGCAGAATTTGAAAAAAAAAAAAAAATCCCATCCTTGCACTGGTGGGAACATTACCAAAATGCCATCAACACACAGGTACTAAATTCTAACATCACTTATGCCTCAGGTTTGTCCACTGTGAATTCCAAGTCAATAGGTGTTTGTGGTAAGACAACAAAACAAAAGTAAGAAGCAGCAAGAACAAGTTAAATGTTCAGTGGCTACTAGGAAAATGTTATTATATTAAGCTTTCAGCCAAGCTGATCACAATTTGTCTTCTCAAGATGAGTTTCCCTTTGTTTGCTCTTTAAGAAAACTCATCTTTGTATGCCTGAAGGCTACCTTCATATCCAAAGGCAAGTATCTCCACAGCTTTTCTGAAAATGGTATCCTGTATGCTGTTTTCATCAGTATAACAACTCATAAGTGTATTGTAGATATTGATGTACTCCTGTGACTTACTCTATTTTGTGCTTTAAATGAAATGCAAAACATGATATTTTATTTATACAGTGAATTACTTTTTTTTCCAGCAAGTGCTATATGCAAAATCTAATAACACAAAACTTTCCCAGTCCATTTGTCAATATCTCATTGGAGAGTCCATTCTGGTAGTTTTGCACAGTCATTTTCAGCCTATTAACAATTCTGCTCTAAACGGAATAAAATGCTAATATACATTAATGGCAATGATTGCTTGCTGTGTTGGAAAGGCTGATTTTTGATCTTATTTCCCAAATAAATTATTGAACCATCAGATGAATGAAAGCAACCATTTACTTCCTCGTATGATTTTTTTTTTTCTGTGAAGCAATCCTGGATTTATAATATGATTATTGATCCTTCATCATCTGTTATGAGGCAGGAAGTCATACATGAAGGATTTAAGGCTCTAAGCACTTCTTATCTCATATCAATAAAATTTGCAATCTCTATTCTGCAGAGATAAAGCAAAGAGTAAGACACAAACAAGAAATGATAACATTTAAATCCAGCGAGCTTCATTTCATTGCTTCTGTTTGATACTTTAGGAAACAAAGGCACAGGTATTAAACAACTGGCACAAACATGTACATTCAAGGCAGCAACTTGCTAGTAAATAGAATTCAGGTCTACAGAGCAGTTAAAAGTTTTTTGGCCAGGTTGTTTCTCCTGCTCCCACTACAACGAATAGAGCAGAGTGCTGATGTTGAGAGAACTGATGGTCAGACCAAGGGGAAAGTAGAAGAGGCATATCTGACTAACCCCTAGCTGTTAAGAATTGGACTGGACAGAGTAGCAGGACTAGAGCAACTTCATTTCCTTCAGTCTGAGGTACTGCTGGAGACGATTTTAAATTCTGCCTACAACATGCTGTCTCAGGGTGTGATACTCCCTCTTATCTCCTCTTTTCTTTCTCATATTCCTTTTCCATCTAGTGCCTGAAAAGTGTCCTGAAGGTTTGACAGGTTTTATTTAATCATTTCATCCTTCTATATGGAAGACTGCTGAGCACCATACAGTGAAGTTACTACTATCCTAGAATTTCTGAATATCTGCCTGCCCTCTTATCTGCTTCAGTGCTGGACTCTTGATATCTCTTTTCTCCCACCACCCCCCTGTGTCTGTGATGCTACAACAAATAACAGTTCTAAAAAGCTCCCTTTGCTGTGGAAAGTAAAAAAAGGGCTATATTTTGCCAGCACACACACAAAGGCAGAGAAATATTGCTTTCCAAGGTTTTCTCCCACCTTGTGGTGTACTAAGGGTATATTCATTAAAACCAGTGTCACATTAAAGAGGGAGAAGGACTAGCAGACAACCATTTTGTTTTGCTTTGGAGGATACAATTCAATTCCCAGCTTGCTGCCTTTTGCAACTCACAATCTGTTATGAGGCTCTACAAAAGATTTGCCATATTTTCTGTCTTACACAAAATTAGACTCTTTAACTAACTAAATAAATGTACTAATGGCTGGTCAAATGCTCAGATGCCATGAAATTTCCAACCTTCCTAAAACAAAGTAGGGACCAAGTACTAGGTAAGACATAATAATAATTGTCACCCATCAGCTCAATCTGTTGGTTCCAACGAAGATCTGCAAATTACTTCTCCTCCACACCCCGAGTAGGGACCTGAACTTTAGCAATTCTGCAAATTATTCAGAACAAACTCAAAAGTTCACTTGGGGAATCCTGGGTGAATAAAAATATTTCCATATCTCTTTTTAATGGCACCAAGCATTCAAGTCCTGACGCTGTGAAAGTGTACTAAGCAAACACTGGGCAAAGCCGAGCAGCAGCACAGATGTGCACACCTCACCAGCACTACTCCACAGTGAACACAAGTGAATTGAGTGTCTTTCACTGAGCACTCTGATTGCCCTAAGGTACAAGTGTGTACAGACAGGTAACTATTAATAAGATGCCACATTGTAATATTGCATCTTCCATAGGCCCGTAGAAATGCTTCTGTGTATTTGTATTCCACACACCTCTCAAAAGTGACAGCAGCTTTTTTGTGAGTACTCCTCTTTGTCAACCAATAAATCCTGCCAAAACCATGAAAAGAGAGGGGCACTAGCAGCAGGTTGTAAAAAGCCATATAGCTATAATCTGATGTCAGACTTTTGCTCTCAATTACATATACACGTATCTGTAGGCATAGACATTCATGGGTTTTAAGGTGTTTTACAGAAACATCTAGACATCTGGAAAAACAGCAGTGCTGTATCTGCTCTTCTGTCAGTAGACCCTGAAAAAGATTCTGTGATGAGAGAGCAACAGCCAAGCTGGCTGATGATGTTGAGGAATCATCTATCTTCTCCTTATGTAGTCACAGCCTCCCTTTGACAGAAAGCTGCAGGCTCTGCACACCTAATGTGCTTCTGGCAGAAGAATGAGGAAACATGCCCTTCATATTCAAAAAGCAGAGTTAAATACCTAAGTGGTATTCCAACAGCCATATTCCAGACCATATTATGTCAATGAAGTTAGCTTAAGTAATCCCATAGGACTGATCAGTGAGGTCAGCTGGAATCACACTGCATCTTCAGCAGGAAAGGGTCACACCCCTCCACTACTAGAATACCAAAAGTTTTTTCTGCAGCACTCCAGACTGCACCTATAAATATTTTCAGTGCTAGTCTGAGGTATGGCTGGTAGCAATCTGTAAATTTTAGGAATCATTCTCTTTCTTCCTAGGCTCAGATTGTCAGTCAGCACATTAGAGATCATTGTTGTCAGTCATTTCCAAACATTGGGAATCTGCAATTAGAAACATTAACAATGGGATTTCACAGATGTAGGTTACATGCTTTCAGAAAAGAAATGGCAGTTGCTGGCAGTGGGGAAATACTTAAGAACTACTTATCCCCTAATTAAACGAGGTACTGTACTCCAAATACTGAATGCTAAGCAGTGCTCTAGCATGTGCTCATCTTAACCCTACAGAATCGCACTGAATTACTAAGGCACCATTCTGAGCATTTCTTAGCCAAGATTCCTTGCATAAACAGATGGAGCAGTTCTGCTGTTTTTGTGCTGACACATTGACTGTGAAAGTGCAGGATTAAGTTCAAATTTATCATAAAATCATTTTAGATAGGACACTAATCTTCATATCTTTCTCAAATATGACAAACAGAAAGACAAGACTGTCTGTGTTGTGCTCAAAATAGGCAAACAATAGCTGAAAGGGTTGGTGAAAAGTACTGATTTAACAGCTACAGAGTGCTGGATGAGGCCAGAGTAGGACAGTCAGCCCCAAAGATCCTTATATTCCCTTGGAGGGGATGATCCTCACAAGATGGATATTCTAGGACAGAATAATGCACCATATAAATCCTAATAGCCCTGCAGATGCCAAGGATCGCCATACCACAACGGCAGCAATCTAGTTATCAGCTGAATATCAAAACCCATAAAGAAGTGATGAGTGCAGGTAGTGATGGAAACACCTATGAGGGAAGACCAGCAAGTGGCAGAGTATGCCAGATTTAGGCTGGTTTTCTCTCTGTGAAGCAACACAAAGTGGTTGGAACACACTCCAGGACTGCAGCCAAATTAGACTTGACTTTTGAATGTAGCCCAGTAATAGATTTCAACATTAGGCATTAATTAATATTGTTGGAACATTTTGAGGGGAGACTAGTCAGAACCCAAATATGACACGAAGAGAAAAGGTCACTGATGAAGTTATGTCAGTCCACGTAAATAACACATGCTAACTCCCACTGATGAGACAAGATTCCCCCTAGACTGTAACTTCCATAAAATATCTCCCCTCAAAAACATAACAAAACTTCAGAATATGATTATCAGAGTCAGATCTCCACACAGAAACCAATTCCCTGAAGTTTAAGTCCAGCCCTTCTCTGAGATGTCTCCTCTGTGGTTTCAGCAACTTCTAATTGAGGAATGAGAATGCCCCATTTTGAAAATGCACTTAAGATTTCAAAACCTTGAGTGAAAATAAAATCATCTGAACTTTGTCAGTGCACTAGAAGGGGTCCGTCTTGCTAGTTTTGAAACACAGGACAGCCAAGTGATCAGCTCCTGCAAGTGCAGCTTTCCTACTCTGGCAGTGCATGGTCCTAAATGCTCTGCTATGTAAGAGTTTCTCTCAAGTATGACCTTGTTAAAATTTAGTTTCATGAAGAAAGAGCATATTTGAATAAAATTAAAATCCATGTGTTTTGATCAGCTCTCTGCAGTTACACATTTGGGTCCTTTCTTTCCCACTGGCAATCTACATCCACATCATGTGCTGCTTAAAGTGTGAATCAAAACCCTTCTTCAGCCATGGCTCACATTTGTTCAGCCTTTCCCCTACAGTTTGTAGTTGTTTTGTTTTTTTTTTTGGCCTTGTTTTTGTTGTTGTTTCTTTGGTTTTGTTTCATTCTGTTGTTGCTTATATTTTTGATGCAATATTTAAATTATAGTAAACCATTTTAAAATGTAATAAAAATGTTGGCAGTTGAAAGTCTAAATGCCAAAATAAGACTAGATCAGTCATTCTTTTTATACTTCCTCAAAATTATAGGTCTGTAAAGGTAACAGGCTTAATTGTCTAGCAAGTCACTGACTTGTCTGCCTCTCTCCTAAATGTCATGGCACAGAAGTGAAGGCTATCTCATGTTTCCGTTTGTTACTTTTATGGTTGTGAAGCAAACTATTCAATCAATTTGTGAAGCAATTTCCCCCCCTAGCATGAGGTTAATATTCCACTCCTGAGTTGCAGCGTAAAAGAACTGTCTTTCAGTGGACAGAGAGGAACAGAAACCACTAATGCATAAAGACAGAGTGTAAATATGTGTTGCTATATGTTTGCAGATGTTTATATAGATTAATATACAGCAGTACTAAATAAGCAGACTTCTATGAAAATTTAAATTCCAAAGCATAGAATTAAGGTCTAAGTATCTGGGAATGAAGTGAATGTGAAGGATCTGTAAACTGTAAATTTCACATTTACACTATAATTTTCTAGATTTACTTTGGGCCAGACTGTGGTTCTCTGGCAGAAGAACCAGCCAATTTTATTACACTGGCTCTTTCATCCAAAACAATTCTTTATGAATGTTTAGCTTTTACACCTGAAGAAGAAACTCACCTTCCAAAACTTGGAATGTCTATATTTTAATTTAACTTAAGTGCTAAAATGTGACAGCAATATACAGACCAAAGAAAATTTTTGATCTCTGCTAACAGATTAAGACTTCTTACTGTCCTAAATGGCACATGTAAACATCCAGCAGCATCTCCTTGGCACTTCCTTCCAGTCATTTTTATCTTACCTTTAATGCACCATGTCTTTCATTTGCTCCAACAATCAAAATTTCTGCCATATCCTCAGCATGCTCAGACCGCGCATGTACAAACAAGGCTCTGCCAGCTTCTGATATGTTCTTTAGTGCAACTAGCGACCCGTCACGTTCCACCTTAAAGTCCGGGTTAGAAACTTCGAAGTTCAATTTGTTATTCCCCTTGCAGTCATCAAATTCCACTGGGGGAACAAAAAAAAAAAAAAAAAAGAAGAAAACACATAATTTTAAGTATGCACTGTGATAGACTTCAAACATCTTTATGTTACTGGCTTGTCTACAGACCTCAGGAAGAAGTGTTTCCCAATCGAAGGGAACAAAACTTTAAGAGAAGCTTCCTATTTATGTGATTAATTCACAGACAAACCTTACAAAGATGCATTTTCAGAAGGATGAAAACATTTTGACCATGCCTACTGGGAAGGGGGAGGAAATAAATAAAACACTGATAATTTTGTGATGACTCAGATCAAATGAACGAAATGCACACTCAGTCCTACAAATTGAGCAGCAGTAGTGGATACTTTATTACCCTCCTCATCGTAACCCAGGGTGTACTGATGGAACTGGTTTACAGAATATTCAACATCGTAATCGATGCAGAAGCATTACATAACAGAAAAATAGAACTGTAGCATTTTCCACTAACTAGTAGGATAGCAACGTAGTGCATGATCTGCACTATCAGTGTAGCTAATTATCAGAATTTTTAATTAAACAGTACCTGTCAATAACCCTTTTCTACTTCATGTGGAAGACTGATATTGTTTAGGAAAGCTGGCAGAAACAGAAACACACCCCTAAAGTTCATAGGTTTGAGACTTGGCCACATGTTCCTTCTCTGACATCAGCTCATTTACTTTGCACCAAGTCCTGGAAAAATGCATCAGGGAGCCAGCTACCAGCTATATGATTAAGAGATCTTCAATACAACCTTCTGCCTGTAAATGTTTCAGGTTTTGACATCTCTGAACAATATATTTGCATGTGAAGTTTTTGGTTTTATTTTGGTTTGTTTGTTTCTTTCCCCAGACAATCTGTTCTGTATTCTTTACGGGCTCCTTGAGTTACCCTAGCTTTAGAATGCTCACTTTATATGTATGCTCTTGTTATTTTATTTCATACTTTATTTAATATTTTTCAAAGCTCTCTTCCAAGCTCAACAGTTCTATGATTCTGTAAGAAAAACTTTCCATATGAAAGCTTTTGTAAAATTTCTATTCGATCTTTAGTAACTGCATTATACTTTCAGAAACAGATACAGACAGGAGTACAGACTGCAAAAAAAAAAAAAAAAAAACCCCCAAACAAGNCTGACATCAGCTCATTTACTTTGCACCAAGTCCTGGAAAAATGCATCAGTGAGCCAGCTACCAGCTATATGATTAAGAGATCTTCAATACAACCTTCTGCCTGTAAATGTTTCAGGTTTTGACATCTCTGAACAATATATTTGCATGTGAAGTTTTTGGTTTTATTTTGGTTTGTTTGTTTCTTTCCCCAGACAATCTGTTCTGTATTCTTTACCTGCTCCTTGAGTTACCCTAGCTTTAGAATGCTCACTTTATATGTATGCTCTTGTTATTTTATTTCATACTTTATTTAATATTTTTCAAAGCTCTCTTCCAAGCTCAACAGTTCTATGATTCTGTAAGAAAAACTTTCCATATGAAAGCTTTTGTAAAATTTCTATTCGATCTTTAGTAACTGCATTATACTTTCAGAAACAGATACAGACAGGAGTACAGACTGCAAAAAAAAAAAAAAAAAAACCCACAAACATGATGGACTTTCAGTCAAAATAGAACCCTTTTCATAACTGTTTAAATTCACTGTGCATATAGAATAGAATCAATCAGGTTGGAAGAGACCTCCAAGATCATCCAGTCCAACCTAGCACCCAGCCCTATCCAGTCAACTAAACCATGGCACTAAGTGCCTCATCCAGGCTTTTCCCGAACACCCCCAGGGATGGTGACTCCACCACCTCCCTGGGCAGCCCATTCCAAGGGCAAATCACTCTCTCTGTGAAGAACTTGCTCCTAACATCCAGCCTATACTTCCCTCGGCACAACT